>JAOYSI010036004.1:0-29563 GCA_025775065.1 Hiodon alosoides
TTTATTCAGTTCTCTGATGTTACATTTTTATAAACAGAATAATGAGCTGACATCCCATGGGTTTATGCTACCTGGTTACAGCTTTTAGCTCTAAAAAGTGACAGTACGAGCTGTTGTGTATTCAATATTTAGGTCTTAAAAAGGGAAGAGTTGATTGTTTTGTTTTTTTTAATCTTTCAGTTTTTGAATATATACTTTGCCGTTCAAAAGTTTGGGGTCACTTAGAAATGTCCTTGTTTTTCGAAAGAAAAGCTAATTTTTTTGTAATCAGCTGAACAGTTTTCAGCTGTGCTAACATAATTGCAATGATCATTTAGCCTTTTAAATGATAAACTTGGATTAGCAAACACTACTTGCCATTGGAACATAGGTCTGATGGTTGGTAATAATGGGCCTCTGTACGCTTATGTAGATATTCCATTAAAAATGAACCGTTTCCATCTGCAATAGTCATTTACAACATTAGCAATATAATATGCTGTATTTCTGATCAATTTGATGTTATTTTAATGAACAAATAATTAGCTTTTCTTACGAAAACAAGGACATTTATATGTGAGTCCAAACTTTTGAACGGTAGTGTATTTCCTGCAACATGTAAGTTTGGGAATATTCTGCAAGGGGTTATTATGCATTTCATTGATTAATTTGGCCTTCTAGTTTCTGCTACACTTGCCAGTGAATTATTGAATGTTGGAATTTTTAATAATAATTGTACTGTGTGGTGTCATCACAGGTCCAGTTTTTTAATCAAGTTTTTTTTTAGTTCAAAGCCAAATTATATATGTAAATTAAAATATAATTATACATAACTGCAAACGTTTTAGGCACAAAAATTCTGTAAAGCGAAGATGCTTTCAAAACTAATGAAATGAAATGTCTCGAAATATCAAATAAATTCTACAGGGCACTAAATAGTAAAAAACTAACAAAAGATAAATTAAAATAAAATCGATATCTGGTTTGAACTTTGCCTTTAAAACTGCACCACTCATAACTACACAGTCGTGGAGTTTTATCCTGGAGAAGTTCCCACAGTTCTTCTACAGACCTATTCTCTAAACTTCTACAAACAACTGTCTCGCTTGCTTCTGTCTGTGCAGGTAATTCCAGACAGCCTCTGTGATGTTGAGATCAGGGCTCTGTGGAGGCCATACCATCTGCTGCAGAACTGATTATTCTTCTTTTGGAAAATGAATGCAATTTTTTGAAAATCTAAAAATGACGTCTTTCTATTGACACAGGAATTTGTATATATTTGAAAAAGAAAAAAAAAATTATATATATATATATATATATATATATATATAAAACTTAAAAAACGCCTACGAAACTAAGTTTCACTTAATATATAATACCTGAGAAGTGTATATATATGAAAAGTACATTGAGAGTTATTTATTCAGTTCTCTGATGTTACATTTTTATAAACAGAATAATGAGCTGACATCCCATGGGTTTATGCTACCTGGTTTTATACACACATGCAATTGCTAGCATGTTAATTGATCGAGTTTTACAGTCTACTTTGACCTTTGGGGAATGTAGTGCTGGGGAAAGGGTGGCCACTGTAGACAAGACTCCTGTAGTAAATGTAATTCACCTGCCAGCACTTCTAAATAACTTTAATATTCATTTCTGTTTTCACCCTTAAATATTGCCTTGAGGCATAAATTGATTGATGTGAGTTATGGTGCACCGATGAGGGTGAGAAAATTAATGCAGTTGGAGCAAATTCTTAATCACTGTGCTTGTAGTAAAAGTGCAGCATCAGTTGGCAGGTATTTTCATGTTAACCAGTCATCCATGAGAACAATAATAAGCAAAGCTGTCATTAGGGGTAGTGTGCTGACAAGCGTGCCACCTTTACAGTTACACTGCTTTCGACTTAATGCTCAAAGGCAAAGTGTAACTTTTATGTTATATGTGCTTGGGCTATATTAACCTCTGCAGACCTGGAAATAATATAATTCATGACATTTTTATGCTGTGGAAAAACACAGAAGGGACAGTACTAGGATTGAATTGTTTGTAAACGGGTCATCTGAATTTCAACTTGCCTGAATTTAAAGCAAAATGTAAAATGATAAAAGCTGGAGCCTTGTACTCTTCAGCAATAAATGTATATGCTTATTATAAATACACTAAAATATACAGTTAAGTACATTCAGTTGCACATTTTAAATTATCATTATATCCAGGCATTTGACAATGGCTCAAGGTCTTTTCCATGAGCTCTGGTAATAAGGTTCAATCTGGTCAATAGCTTGTGAAAATCTGGTTCCTTATTTTTTGTTATATATATAGGGTAATTATTTCGTCCATAGTATGTTTATAATTAGCAATTATATGTGGTCTGTAAATTACACTATAATAGTTTTTGTTGCACAAACTGTGGATTTCTCTCTCTCACCTGTTTAAGAAAGCCCGGACACACAAAATGCCAAGACCATGGCCAACTGAGTGTCCACTGACGCTTACCTGAGCCTTATAAGCTAGAGATCACATTTGGAATTCAGCACATGTCATTTGCCTACTGTGGATGGGAGAGCACAGTGATGGCGAACAATTGGCGTAGCTCCTCCCGGACGGGGGCGGGTCATATCGCCAAGGTTTCTCTCAGCTCCTTGCTATTAGGTGATCCCTACGGGCTTCCAGGTTGCCTGTAGGCTTGTGGTTCCTCCGAGAGGGATGTGCCACTCTTCTAATCAGCACTGAATCTCTCTATCAAGCTGTGTAGCCTGCAGGATGGAAGAGTGATGGGTGGCTTGAAGGCGACTGGGGCTGGGGCCAAATCAAACCATCTGCAAATTGCATATAATAAAAAAATGTATTTAATAGCATATTCTTGTTATAGGAAGTATTATTATTATTTAATCTACTCATAAAAAGAAAAAGCTATTAAATATGTAATGTGCAATTAGCGGGTTGCCAAAGCCTAGAATTGAAAGAGCGTGGTTCTACTTCCTCATCCTCCCTGCGTGTGGTGGGGGAGGGATGTGTGGAGAGCCATAGCGACAAGCCGACAAGACGAGGCGGATTATAATGGGCTGAGAATCTGAGGGGTCTAAGTGACATTTCGGGCTGATACAAGTATCACTACATTATAGCAAATGGAAGCTCGTCATCAGATCTGCACACTGTCAGATGGCCAGAATTTGAAATCTTCCACTGCCTTGAATAAAATAAAACAATGAAAGACCCAATACCGATAGCACAGCTAATCAAAGCTTTTTGTTTATGCTCTTCTGAAAAATGTAAAAAATGCCAGTCATACTCCTGTGGTTCTCAACCCTACTTAGTCACATCCATGATTTTTTTGTGCTGTTATTGTCTATTGTCCAAAATGTGAAAGCATTCTTTAAAGCATCTTTAAACTATATTTTCAGACTTCTGTCTGGTGTTATTTTAAGTGTCAAACAAATGTCTTAAACTGTCTCGTCTACATCTCACATTGTTTTATTTGGAATAAATATGAAAATGAAATGATTCTGTTTTTAATGGGAATGAATTCGTAAAACCATAGACGGGTAGTTAGTGGGACTGCATCCCTGCATTTGCTTGATTGCACCATGGAATATGTTAGCAACAGTATGAAGTGACTTGTTTAAAGATAGCAGTGGTTTAACGTGACATAAATTGTGCTGGTTTTGTGACATCTATGTGTACTAAATACTTTTTCATGTGATTTTAAAGGCTATTGCTTTTATTTGTTTCAAGTGATCCATTTTTTATTTGTTTGTATTATGCAGATTAGAGCTATGGCAGATGTCAGAATTGCCTCCAATAAGTATCCCAGGAAATAACAATTGGTTATCTATCTTTGGTTTGCAAATGTTTAACAGCATTCAACATGTACAAGCAACATAGTTAAACCCTGTCCTAAAAAAAAAGGAAAGCCATGGCCTGTCTCAACATCAAGGATCATAATGTGAGCCATAATATTTATGTATTACACCCTGAGTTAAATAGTTGCTCTACAATTAATATGATTTCTCTCTCTAAGGGAGCCCAAACATGTTATGACTTGCCATGGGAATGGCAAACCGGTACAGATACGAGCAAAAAAAACAGGAAAGTACTAAAATTAGATTTTTTATGATTCTAGGTAGTTTTTAAATGATATAGAGAAGGTAAAACTGGTAAAACAATTAAAAAGTGGAGAATGGATCAAACACATTTCAGGCTGCCTGGGACGATGGAGTGGGATTCTTTTTTTGTAAAGTTCTGTGAAACCAGAGACAGTTCATTCCAGTTAATTGTTTAATTTGAATGATTTCTCTAGAAATGTCAAATCTGAAATCGGAATATGTTTTAATATGTTTTAATATTTAGTATGTATTAAATCGGCTAGTTTGGGATGCTATAAAACATTAATTCAGGATGAAGTAGTTTTACTAAAAATCACATACAAGATCCAAAGGGCCTGCACACATCCAAATATAAATTTTCAGAACATTAAAATGAAAGCCACAAATCAATGCAGAGTATTCACATTGTAGGAAAGAAAATAATTAAGAGATCAGTCCCATCTGGTGACCAACACTGTTTTTGAAAAACACTTTTTCCCATTAAATTGCTCATAAACATACTTGAACCTCAGATTTGAATTATTTTTTTATTTTATTTTTTTATTGTGAATACTGCCCTTGTGCTGGTTTAACATTTTTTTAAGGTATCCCTGCATTTAAGGTGTGTCAAGCAGTAAAAGCTTTTGAAAATTGTATTTTTTGTAACGCAGGCGACGGCAACTCATATTATGTAGAATGGTAGAATTGGGGATGGACCAAGCCACAAAAGAAGAAACTTTCCCAGGGTTTAAAACACAAAAAAAATGCCTTGCGAAACAACGCAAGCCTAATAACGTAAAACCCTAATACAAGAGCTCACTGTGGTGAGGCCACACGATGTCCTGCAGTGGCAGATCACGGACGTGAAGACATCTTTGAAGGCTCCCAGGAAGCCAATGCGAAATACCGGTTAGCTACAAGCCCAGAAAAACCATAGTAATTTCACAGACCCAAGCCCGCTTTGTACATCACTGCTGTGCTCTCCCAGTGACAAATGATAAATGATAAATCCAGCTCACAGAGCTCAGTCTGCACTTGGGTGTGCGCTTTTGCTGACAGTCAGGTATGTCATGATATGGAACAAGCTGTAATAACTCTTGAGAAACAAGATGGAGAAGCAAACTATTGTTATTGCTATGTAATTTTGCGCCTCTAAATGTATTTCGATTGTTTTCAAATTTTTTCTTTGGATATTTAATGCATTGAGCCGGTGTCCTGCCCCTTTAAGAACAGACTGCCTGACATTCACTGCCATTCAACTGATTGCCAAACTTCCTCAGTTGTGTAACAGGAATATATGTAGGCAATTGTGAAATCAGCCACAGTATAAAAAGCCCCTGGTTAGGTTAGTTGAGGGCAGTACCTCAAGGGAAAGTGTGTTGCCGTGGTATAGTTTTGTGGAGGAATTTGCCGTTTGGTGGAATTTTTATTCTTTTTGGACCTTGGTTTTTGTCTTGCTGTCTCTGCTGGTATTTTTAAGTTCCCACAACAGAACAAACACAACACATACTAAACACCCAGTGTTATGTTACAGCATATTTAGGAAAAGTAAAACATTTTGTATAGGACAACGGGAGGTGAGACTGTGTTCATAAAATTACCACCGTAAAATCAATATATTCTTCCGGATTATATAGTTATTTTGCAGCATGCCTCTGTCCCATAAGAATATATTACTTTTCAGTGACGGTGGTTGTTTATATGGCAAAGAACATAAAACCACTGAATTAAATCAATTTTCTGTAAATACAGGGAATGTTGTCAGTGAACTTCACTGTCCATTATGATGCATGAGCTTGTACTGTCTCCAAGAAGTGGAGTGAAGGAAGGGGAAAATGAGGAATGAATCACTCTTGTGTTTCATCTCTACTGTCATTTATAAAAATTCATGTCAGAGAAGTCAAGCTATGAATGGGAACCTTATGAAGTCAAGGTTGCACAAAGGTATACCCCCTGAACTCAGAAACTAGATATCATGGCTCAAGATTTATTAATGTGAAGCGCAGTACTTAAATACAGATTTGACAGAAAGTAATATTCTCCCATTTCATGAGTCATACAACCTTGTGTTTCAGGGTCAAATTCCTCAAACGCATCAATTGGACACATTTGTCTTATAAAATGTCACCATAGATAAGTAATTTTTCAATGTCAAAATCTTATCGCATATTAATAAAAAATAATAAAATCTTTAAGTTGTGTGTATAGTTCCAATTGATTGGGAAAACACTACATTTTCATTTGGCCTGTAAGGTTGGAACATGAAATTAGATGTTCTCGGTGTACATGTATAGCCTGTTAAATTGCATGCTTAACTTTATTATTGTGAATTAATATTTAAATTTCCCGCTCTAGAGTTATATTCGACATTTCAGCTTGCTACAAGTAAAACTACAAGTGAATTTTCTTCTAGTAAAAAAAATAAATAATCTATGTATGTAGGATCATCAAGCTAGCATCTGTATTGTATTGTAATGGAATGCATTAATTATAGAGATTAAAAAAAGAGATTTTTTAAATGAACGAGTTTACTTAATGAATACATCCACCAGTCTTATAAGTCAGCAGCTTTACAGTCAGCAACATTACAGTAAGAACGTTTACAAAAGCCACATGGGACATCAGTCATTTTGTCCTGTCCAGTTCTGGATCCAGCTGTTGTTTATCCAGTGCTGTTGCCATGGCACTTAACAACAATTCAGTACTAGTAGCATAAAGAAACATTGGCTTGTTGATAAATTGTGCAGTTCTTTGCTACTTCTGCAGTCTAGTATTTGAACTTCAAATTCCAGTTCAGCAGGTGCAAGTCTCTCTCCCTCAGAAGTGCTCCTGGTTTTCTACTTGCACAGGACAAAGCTTGATCCAATTGTTATTTCCGTCTTCTTGATCTTTCTTTTGCTGATAGGCAATTATTAAAAGTTTACTTTTTTCATCCTATAATTCCTTATTGATTCCATTGATTTTAGTAGAGAACTCAAAGACCTTTGTTTAATTTCAGCCAGCTTTCTGACAAATAAGTTAATAATTATCTCCTTTGACGTCAATTTTCCTAATTCCAGAGGGCATATGTAAATGTATATGGTGTCTAATGTTTGTAATGACGATCTGCAGCATTCAGTCACAATTAGGCTGTCCAACAATGGATTTTTGGCATAGATTATTTTAGAATTTAAATTTATAGAATCAGTGTTTGTGCTTCAGGGCAGACACATCCTGGGACTCCCATATAAGTTATTGCCGCCAATCACTGACATGTATTTAGAATGTCTCTCTTAACCCTTTAAAATTCAGTGAATGTAAAAAGTAAAAACTAAGGCTGGGATCAAATCATGCATAACTGTGTTTAATAGCATTTTTTTTTATGGGTAGTAGAAATAAGATACACACAAAATAAATGCAATGTTATTAAAATACGATTAACGAGTTGTCAAAGTTTTTATTGGGTCCCAGCCTAAGATATGAGCTGCCTCCAAGGAAGTACATTTTCTATGCAGACTGTTCATTATTTTCCCCCCACTTTTCAATTTGGGTGGTCTCTCAGGTTGGCTTTGGTATTATCGTTAAAGTAAGGGTGCCATTGGAGTGAGACATCTGTCTCTTCTTGACTGCAGGGGGTTAGTGTTCAGGATTTGTTTCCCAGCAGAGGGTGATTCCTCCCTTCTAAAACTTCTGTACGACATACGACCCAAAGCTGATTAAACAAAAGACAATTGTGCACAATGACGGTTAAATTTATGAAAGGTTCAGGGTGCCATTTACTTATTTGGGATGCTGGTACACACTTTGAAGAGGTTAACTGAGATTCGATGCAAAAGTTTTTAAGTAATAACGGGAGTTTTTTTGTATCTAGCGACACACATCTGAAAGGTGTAAGATGACATGTAGCGAAGAAGAACAAACTTCCATAGACGTTCATTAGCCCTTTCATGTGTATAAAGATGTGGATTGTTACTGGTCACTGCTGGCTAATATGCTTTGTCTGACCTAACACAGATTAAGGTAGTCATTTGCTGTAAATTCCTTCCATCTGTTCATAAACTATAAGGAAACTTATGTCTTTGTGTACGTGCAATTCCAGTCGTGTTTGATAGGAAATGCAGAGAAACCAGGTTGCGCAGCAGTGGTAGCTCTGCCATGACTCAATTCTGAAGTTGTGTTTCTCCTTACAGACTTTCTGAAGCTAATAATAAAAGTTATGTTGTAACCCAGACTGAGACAAAGTCGCGTTTAACCTTTTAATCTTTTAAAAGATTAGACACTGCCATAACTAATACACCACAGTTACAAGATTGGTGAGAAAAGGCGAGTCAAAATTAGTTTGGTGGTAAAAAAGGCACTGGAGGTAGGAGTTTGAATATTTTATTTAATTTTTCCCCAGATCCAAGTGCTGGTCTTTGAGGAACGCTGAACCTTACTGCAGTCCCAAAACTTGGGCTCTATGCAGGCAGTGCAAATGTGTGGCATTATGGGATTCCTTGAGATGGATGAATTGGGTTCCTGTCGCTGAGACCTTTTGTGTGGAGATTTATTTGATGATTGTTGATGGCGTGGCATTCTGAACTGGAAAGTTATTTGTAAAAGAATTGGATGGTGCTGAGGTAGACTCTGACTGTAGATGTTCTGACTTTTAAGTGCAGATGCGAATGTGTGATAAATGATGACAGGGTAAACAGATCAAAGATGGGTAGGTGATGCATTCCATGTGAAATCTGTAGGAGCAGGCCTTTCTTGATGCCTGTAGTGTGTTAAGGGCTATTCCTTGCAGTACTAAATCAATAGGCAGCAGGGATCCTGGGTTTAGAAAGAACTGCATTGACATTAATGTTGGCGTTGGATAAAAAGGGACCAAGGATGCTGGGAAATCTGTTTTGGTTTGGGATAGTTTTGTCAAAACATCAGATAAAACATTTCTTAAGTAAAAGAGACAGTCAATGATAAAAAAAACCAAAAAACTCAATGAATTACTTTTTAATAAAAATTATACGTGTAATTAATATTCAAATAGCAATTATGTAATTTTGATTCAAAATCAGCCTACAGTGAGTGAAACAGTGTCAGTGACGTGGCCTCTGGATTGGCAAAACTCCATAGAAGAGGCTTCCTAGGTAAGAGGTAAGAGATCACATCCTACCTTGGGGACATGACCGTTTGGGTGACTGACGAGTGATGGAAGGTCATGATTAGTGAGGTGTGTGGACGTAGCCAAGACAACCGTAACTTTTTCTGAAGATTTTGTAGGTGAAAGCCTGAAGTAGAGCTCTTAATCCCAATGGTGGTGACTGTTATTTCCTTGGCATTCAGTAAAGCCATCAGTATATACTTTGAAAGTAAGGATCAGCTTATTTTTTCATATTTTGAAAAACAGTATTGATTTTCATAACAGAAACTAAAATTATATAGAAACCAAACTGAACAACTCATAATCATTCAAACCAATAAAAAAACAACTAAAACTTTTTTTTTTTTCAACGACTTTCGTAGAATAACTAGAGGTGGTAAATGTAGACAAACCATCTCCTCGCCTGCCAAGTAAGTTGGGGTACCTTAACTTTTGTGAGGTCAGTCAAGTGATCTAAGCCAGAACTGACTAATTCTATTTCTCTGTATCAGACAAGATCCTGGCAAAAAAAGAGCATATCTGAGGCAGGGCATTTGGCATTCTAAAATGATCAATTTATCCCTATTTGGGATAGCCTTGCAAGTCAACATTGCAAACAACTATTTATTTTTAGTTGGCTTCTAATTTTGTATAGGGGAGAAAATTAAGCGGGTAGGATTTTCAATTTCGGTGAAAGCCACGTAATGACTTTTCTGTCTCTACCAGAAAAAAGACAGTGATTATAAATGGACTTTAAATGGACAAATAGATGAAAAACATTTTCTCTTTTTGCAGCTGGGTCTATTGGTGTTGCAGTCCACAGTTAAATCTATCAGCAAGTGGTATATACAAATATTGCTGACCCAAATACACCTTTTATTTTGTGATGGTTTTTCAAACGTATTTCACAGTTGGGACAGAAGACTCAACAACAAAAAAAACCTTGATTATTTGACAGTACATGAGCTTCGGGAGGTCCAAAAAAAAACCAAGATCACACGTGACTTACCTACTGAATTAGTGGCTTGTCAATTTGTGCCAGTGGTGAAAGTAACACGCGCTGCTGCGTTTTCCGTGATATACAAATTATTTAGGAAATACCGCTAAGCCAAGAAGGTTTTAGCCATCTTCTCTCCTGTGGTTTCAAGAAGGGTATATTGATTTTAGGCTTTGTGAAATTTTCCAGACAGATATAAGTAATACCACAGTTGTATCTTTGTTTCAGAATTCCTAATGCAACAATTTGTGTCTAGTTTTATCTTTTTCTGAGACCAATTAAAAAAAAAATATATATGATATTTTGTTCAATTAATACTTGCTCTTTGTAGCTGACATTTTTGATAACGTTTAAACTCTGTAATTAAGCATGATATACAGATTTCAAGCATTTTCACCAGGTGGCCCTAGTGCTTTCAGCATTTTTAGTTAGTGATTGAGTGATGATTTGGTTGCAAACCAGAAAAAACAATTAAAGTGAACTGAAAACATGAAGAGTGCATACACTTTACACAAATAAATATAGAAATACATTTAAAAGCCATTCTGCATGTTATTTGGTACAGTAGCTCGTACCAAATAATCAAAAGTCAAGAAAAAAAAAAGTATCTATAGCCTAACCAAAGCTGGTTTGCACATTTAGCTTTGGTGATTCACTTTCAAGTTCCCTTCTACAGCCTAAGATTAGGCAGAATCCTTTGGCCAGGATCTGTAGTTAGTTTGACAGATGACATAGTTTTACATTCTACACTGACTAGTGTGCATAGGCTATCAGTGTCTCAAGGTGCGGGGTAGCACAGCAGGGATGAACCCAAACGCAGCTCCCACGCGGACTAAGTCCAGGCCAGACACGACTTTCAAGGCACAGCAAGGAGACTTAGTCTAAACATGCTCTTCAGAGTTATAAGGAAAACAGAAACTAAGTTGAGAGGTGCAGGGCGAATGAAAATAAAGAATGAACAAAACAGTGCACATGAGTTAGTGGAATGTTGATTGATTAATTAGTTGATTGAAAAACGTGACGGAGTAACAGAAGAGGTGGTGGTGAACCGTGACAGTCAGCAGTCAACATTTACTGAACCATGGGCAATAATATTTCAAAAAAGGAACATGCTGCATCTTCCTAGATCACACTGTCTTCTTGAAGAAGCATATTTAGAAAGCCAAATTTTGGGTATATGTCCTGTAAACAATTTAACACTTGCTTTCTGTTTTAAAATGCACATTTTTATTTGCTGGCCAACTACATTAGGAATCTGATCATGATCATGACATGAATCTTAAAAGCAGAAAATGAATGAATTTAGCTGTGTTGTATATTAATTAAAAGTATTTTGTATTGCTGCAAGTTAAAGTTATGTGTAAAACCCACCTCTAGTGAGATATCTGA
Organism: Hiodon alosoides; assembly: GCA_025775065.1. Classification (NCBI taxonomy): domain Eukaryota; kingdom Metazoa; phylum Chordata; class Actinopteri; order Hiodontiformes; family Hiodontidae; genus Hiodon; species Hiodon alosoides. The sequence continues at coordinate 11,555 of JAOYSI010036004.1, forward strand.
CAATGCATATCTTTAAAGGGGAATTGCACCCTGGGGGACCCTGGGTTTGTTTTGATCATGTCAGAGGGATTTCTAGGTCAGTGAGATTTGCTTTATACATAATTGGCCACAAAGAGGGTGGGACTGCAGGCTTTGCTAACTTCAGCAACTGTTAATCTGAATAGTTTTACTGGCTTTGTAGAACTGACGATCAATCAGGCTCTGTCCTGGACTCTGCCACCCTAGGAGAGACAAAGCTGTGCAATGCTATCATGCAACGCTATCATGCAATGTTATTCTATGAATACCCATCCGTATGGTTGGCTATTCTTTGTAAAACATGCAGATGCATTGACTTTATTAATCAGGAGTATTTTTTTAGCCTTTATTTACAATAAGCAGCACATAGGGAATTGACAAATACATACCCTAAGACCTTGATAATTTTTACAATTTAGCCCACGGAGTGGAAGAAAACAGTTGAAAACTGTGAGTAACCTAATTTCATTTCATATTTTCCATTTCTATGGGCTTCCTGTGGGGTCCCTGTGGTTGTGGCGCCGGCCGTAGAATGGACAGTCATGGACAATAATACTCGACATTGTGTGTGTGCAACTGGAAGCATTGTGCTTGTGTTTTTCCCAAACCTACATCCAGATTTTCAGATTGTACTGGTTGAATAACTTTTGAATAATAAGAATTAAAAAGATTCATTCAAAAAGATTGTTTAGAATTGTTTTAGAATGCGAGTAGGATGCTGTTGTCGTAACTCCCTCAGTATACAGAAAGATAAGTTAATAAAGAGTCAACCGCTCGGGTCTATCCTATGGTTACATTTTGATAAGTTGCAAATAAATATTTGAATAAATCAAGATATTGAAGAAAGAAAAAAACTCAGCTACTTTTTTCACAGGCAGCGATTAATTGGTGTCAAACTGTCAAGTCAAAGGGTCTGCGAATGTGAGTGGAGTGTATTTTCATGCAGTGTTTGACATTGAGCTTTAACCGTACTAAAATATTTTTTTTTTTCATGTAATCATTTTGATTAAATTAAATTGCACCAACATTCATTCAAGTCCAAAATCAACTAGCATTTGCTCATTCTCAAGGCTGCAGTTCATTTTTTTTAAATTAAAAAATGTTGCATTAAACTACACAGAGTTAAGAGAATGAGCATGTCAAAACATTTTTTCAAACAAGACAATATGTACTCAGTGATGGTCCAAAAAGACACGTTTATGGATATCATTCTGAGAACCACATTTACATTTCATTACATTAGTGTCTTTTATTGATATGAGTATTAGTAAGCGCTTCCAATAGTTCCAGTTGTTGCATATGCATACAAACGCAAACTAAGCCTGTTAGAAACATTAAACTTTTCTTGTCCACTAATAAGTACCCACCAGGTTTAAAGTATCAGGGTAGTTAATGTCTGTTTGTGAGATGAGATGATTGTGCAAACAGTCAGATCAGTCCCTTATTTGAGTTGAAGAATTGAAGAATTCAAACATCCTTGTTTGACCTTGAGCTCACAATGCATCCCGTGTGATTTCGCATCTGAGATAAGTTCTTGCACACAGAATAAACAGTAACATTGCAGTAATTTAAAACAATAAATGATTGACTGTGTATACTCATAACTACATTCACCTTGTTTCCAGCTTTTTGCAATCTTCCCTAAATTAAAGAAATGCACTTGTCGCTCTGAACTCCTTTCTGAAGTCAGGATATAATTAATAAAAAAATATGTTTTAATAACAGCATCTTTTTACAGAAGGTCAAGGGGCATTTTTTAAATAGCCCATATTGGCTGTTGCTCTTGTTTTACTTTAGATTAAAAGCAATGTAATTGCTAGTTAGAGATTGCTGAACAAATAGTCTTGTTAACTAAGGTTATGGTCATCTGAGTAGTCGTTTTCTTGTCATTTATATTTATTAATACTATTAGCGGAATATAGTATTTCTTTTCTACCATACAGTCTCTTCACAATATAGAGTGCACATAAACCAAATTTCCATCATTTGTAAGTAATCTGAAACTGTGTGAAACCTGGCGATCAGTCAAATTGGTCAAAACTTAATTTGTTCTTATAAACTGTAGCTCAGATATACCTGATTAGGACAATGTGGAAGAGTTGCATTCAAAACCATTACTGTATAAACAAATGTAATGAAGATGAAACAAGGAATACAATTGCGTTGGGACAGCTTTATTCTTAATCAGTGTAGACGTGTAGTTTTCTTTCAAAAATACATATATAAAAACTTAATTTGTTCAAAATATTAGGCCTCCTTACTTACTCCTGCTGAAAACATTTTATTTCATTGGTCTTTTTTGTGTATTAACAACGGTGCTTTTAGCTGAAGAGACATGTCCGGCTTTTTGAGTGGATTATTAATATTCACCAAATGAAGTGGGCCTCCAAACACGGTTAAAATGCAATTCACTGAGAGAGTAGCCTATAACCCAAAGAGTGAGTGTTTACTTTTAATTACCTCTGCATGCGGAGAGGTTTAGGTGGCATGGAGAACTGATACAATACTGTTCAGGTTTAGCATGGGTGAGAACCTTCAGCTTTTAACAAATCCTCTCTCCCAGTGATGACCACAAAGCCAACATGCATTTGTACATCAGCCCCTTCAAAGTTAAAAAGAAAAAAAAACGTTCTTGTTGTCACTTCTCAGGTCTGTGCTGGACTTAAGTGTGTCCGTGTAGGACATTTCTGGTTAGCCTCCTTCATTGGCTATGCTTACCACTTTAAGGCTGGTGTTCATTGTACTGGCGTGGAGAAGGGCATCTCCGGTCTGAAAGGAAAGATTCATTAAACAATCAAAGATTTCCTGTTTACCGAAGAAAAATCTTTGACGCAAGCATCCACTGAATCGTTTTTTTAAGTATACACTTTTCCAAACAATTTGTTTTAGTTTTGCTTAAAAATATGAATTAACTTTTTACTTGCAACACTTTTCATTTAAATTCTTTAAACTATTTTATTTATTTTTTTGACCAATACTTTTGAGCTCAGTTTGGCCTCATGCAACGCTGGAACAGCCGGTTGTCTGTTCAGTCCAAAAGGTTAATCCCTAAAGTGGTAAAAATTCTGTGTTGCCTATTTTATTCAAATATTTTATCGTGGTGGCACGTGCGCATATTTGCGTAAATAAGAGTTCACGTCAACTGAGACATTCTGAGGGATTGGATAATTTAATGCCCATTTAAGATGTATATATGCAATAGAATTGTTGTTGCAATGTGGTTTGTAGAAGAACAATTTCATAGAATTTCCTGCAAAAAGAGTGTTATAAAATGCTTTTTTATTCACCTTGGTTGGAACAGACCACTTCTGCTTTATCCCAGTGCTGTAGTCCACAGCATTCTGTAAAATGGATAATTTTTTACAACTATAAAAAAAGAAAAAAAAGAAAATGTATTACCCCTACAAAATTCTTTTAAAATTTGAGTGATTTATTAGGTAACGTTGTCTCCACGTATGCAACCTAAAAGTAAATAAACCACAGTCTACTGACGCATAAGTTACATTTTCTCTCATAAGTTCAATGACCCAAAAAGAAAAGAAAAAACCCATCACAACCTATCCTATAAACTATTCAGACTGAACTCGGGTCAAAGCCATCAAATCAACAGATAGCTGAGATAGGATTCTGTTATATGTCCTCCTCTTGCACCATTTTGTGTTTGATGCATTTTTAAACCAGGGAAGAAAGATGAGTTATTTCCACCTGATCTCATGTGAAAAACACATGCCCCACAACACTTAGAGGCTACACACGGAACTGCACTAGGAAAAACAAGTACATTTCTAACCATGTTGTGGTCCAGATACCTTAAACAGACATGCTTCTTCTCGAAGTAGTATGTTTTATTTTTACTCTTCCAAACTTAAAAGACCTGCGATCAAGAAAAAACATATTAGATTGTTCATAGTGTAGTACCTTTTCATCCTGTAAGCATCGCGCAGCAGGTTTTTTTTACTCATGTCTTTGGATCAGTTTGAGTTACTGGCTAATTCTTAGTATCTTAGTTTCTATTATTTTATATATTGAAAAAAATAATACTACACACAGGCATCCATTCATGTTCGGTTTTTGGGTTTTGTCGATTTCTAATGCCATTGTGTGTAGACCTGTCATTGTATCCTCATCAGATCAGTTCATAGCTGTTAAGTGTACTGATAACTTTCTTTAGAATGCGTAGCTTGCTACCTATTATTTACTGGAGTAATAGACTGGTGAATTATTGAATGCATAATACAGAATGTGACAATATCACATTAGTGTCATTAGTTAATATGAAAGAAGTTAAATATATTTTTTATTCAGTTAGATTATTGCTATAAAGTCTATAAACCTTATCATCAAATATACCATACAGAATTGTCCAGGATACATAATTTGGTGGTATAATTAGCTCAGACCAAGAATGAGGATAACAGCATGTAGAATTCTTCCTAAGAGGCTGCTGTGGTGTTTTTTTTAATGAGGCAAAGTGTTTACAGATACAGATTCATTTTTTTATTGTTTTGGAATCGTCAGTTATTTTTCATAATTGGAATTTCCAATTGTGCTAATGCATCTCTGCGCATCACTTTGACTCCCACCACCTCACGTGGGAAGGTGGGCAAGAGCAACCCGGCTTGTCCAATCCTAACTGCCTTTGAACAACCCTACTTTTTTCCACTCTGCAGCTACACAGACAGGACCATCGACGGTATTGCAAGCTTGCAGGCACCTGGGAAGCCGCTAGGAGCCGTTCGTTAGCGTGGCCGATTGTTTGGTCACTGTGCTTTCCTTGTCACAATTGACATGGGCTTATGACATAAGCTGGATTCAAACTGGCAAACTTCAAGCTCATAGGACTCACTCTTCACTCAAGCAAGTGCCTTTACTGGCTGAGCCACTCGGGAGGACCCGGACTTCCTATTCTGATTATTTTAGATGAACGTTAAAGTACATTAGCGCTCCCAATCTGCTGCATATATCTTGAATGAGAGTGAGACACACCGGGACATTAACTGTATTATTGCTAGATTGTTTTTTCTACCAAAATATTATGTGTGTGCTTAGATATATGTAGATATATTTGCAGATAGAAATGGGATTAAACCAGTAAGCCTACAGCTTTGACTAGGCTATTAAAAATTTTAAGACATACCAGTAGACTTGCTTTGCATTGGGAGTCAAGTATATTCAGCTCTTTAGTAATTTACAGATCCTTTTCAGCTAAATGACAGCCCTGTTAATTGGTATATACTTATTCACTGCTGTGAAGGGAGGCAGACACTTTCTCCGTCAGCAGACCCATTTGTTCAGTTGCAGAATTTCAAGAAAAATGATGGTGTAAGTGCCGGCCGATAAATGTAATTTACTTGCCAGTTGACAAAACAACAATGCAGACAACATTGCTGCAAAACGTGTTTTTGTTTTAAAAAAAACAAAAGACCTTTGGACCATCAGGAAGTTTTTTGTGTAGTTTAATAGTACACTTAATTGTACTTACATAATTATTTTTAATTTAACTATTCCCTTGCAAAATGAACGCGATTAAAATTAACGCCTGGCGGCTTACCCATTCGCAGACAGCTATTGAGGGAGGTTGCATTCAAGTATGTTACATCTTTATATTCTTCTCTTTGTGATCTTTGTATTCAAATATGTTTATAGTTTTCACTCTCACTCCTTGCTACATCCATTGATCCCATCTGCGACTTTGAAGATACCTTCAGCAGCTGAATTTTTTAATTCAGTCCATTACAATTAAAATGTCTAATCTCCAGTATAGTTCGGCCCATAGTACGTTCAGCTATGGTTACCAAAATTACATTTTTTTTATGCTCACAAATCTTAACATTTTAGTGTTTGAAAAAACTGTATTATCTCAACTAATACTGTTTGCAACCCTATGTTCTGCACACTTTTAAATGCAGTATAGTGATGGTGTAGCAATGACCCATTGTATTATTACCATAGTTATTTATATATTTATATAATTAAGTATATATTATGTTGTTTTGGCTAATGGCTAATCACAGACTTTACTCCAGACCATTGGGGTTTGGTTCTTCTGTTTAATTAGCTAATTATCCCTGAACATAATTTTCTGGTGTTCATGATAAAATGATAAATAGCAAGCAGAGTGTACATTTTGCTGCTGGATCATTAAAAAAATAACATGGCGAGAACACGCTACAAACCCCACCAGAATGTAACTCTACTGAGAGAACCTCAGGAGCATCATCATCCCCATCTAAAATCACCACTTCATCTTCTGCACGTGCTGTTGAGTCTGGAAAGGAAAAGAAGTTCTGGGCTTGATTGTAGCCAATATTTCAGGTGTCTCAGATAAGTGTTATCATGGGCAAATCACATTAACTGCGTTAAAATAACTGCCTTCGGCACCCCCTATGCAAATTCACCCAGAGGGGAGAGCGATTTCAGCGCTTAATAACTGGAAAAAGGTAAGCTATAGAAAATGCTTCAGATCGGCAAGGGCTGAGCGATTGGCTTTCAAAGTCATTGGTGCCCGGCAGGTGTGGGGTATGGCACCATAAACTCCGAGGACGTATAGGTACAAATGGCTGTCAGTCTCAGAAAGGGGATGATTCTGGTCAAATCGTAGCAATCCTGTGCTTTTATTTAACTATAACAATGCAGATTATTTCTGCACCACTATGTGAACATTTTTTGAACCATTATTAAATTTATTTTTGGCATTTTTTTCCTGTTGTCAAACATGTATAATGTAGACCCGTAAGGACTTGAAAATCTTGTGCCTACCCATTTAAAGTCAAAAATACAAATTTATAATATATGTGCCAAAATTTGGGCCCCCCTGTATTTATGTTTTAATTTTACCAACTGGGTTTCAATTACAGCTAGCAGCAAGGCAACGTAGCATTTATTTTTACCCGTCATCCTTCTTAAAGCTTGTTAAATAGTCATGTCATGGGATATCATGGCTAGGAACAGACTTTTACACTAGCAATTTTTTCTACTTTATAGCTTTAGGACTTTTGATCCTCATTTTTATTTGAGGTTTTTTTGGAACCTTCAATATTTGTCGCCTCCATTAATAATAATAATAAAAATAATTCTTTATGCTCTTAAAATTAATGTAATTGAATACATTTGAAGATTTTCTGGCATTCAGTTAACAACTCTGTTCTCTCGGAGTCTGCAAAGAAATGACCAATGACGATTTCCACAGAAATCACAGATCGCATTATTTTGCCTGGAATAAAGCAATTTCATTGTGGAAGGCTTTTTAGTGATTGTTCTCAAACAAAGCTGAATTGTGAAACTTGAAACTGTATTTCATGAATACGCAAATAAGTGTTCCACTTCAGTGGAAGGCCAATTGAACTCTTGACATCACATTTGGAGTAGATGCAGCTTGTTTAAGAGAATGCAGGTGCAGCACAATGAAATTTATGATTCCGGGTTGTCAAAAACACCATTTTACATATAAAGCATATAAAGTCCAATAGTCACACCCTCAACCTTGGAAACCAGTCTGGAGTAGCGGGTGCAAGAAACAGGCCTTAATTGTTTGAGGAAGAACTCCTATTTCCTAAGAGTGGTAAAGATGTAAGTACAATTTCTGAGTTGTAGCTATGGATACGTAGACACGTTCTTTGATATCAGACTAGTTAGTTCACCTGGAGACTAACTAATTACCTACTTGAGTACAGTCTATTGGGTAAGTCTCTTATTTGTAACTATTTAAGGAAAATAACTAAAAACAACACCCAAAATAGCATGTTACAAATCAACAAAAGCTATTAAAACATTTAACTCACATGTAGCATTTTACTTACACATGTAAGTTTTAGAGAGAAAAAAATATGGTACTGCGTTACACCATAGTGAGAAATATAGTATTCTGCTCCTTTCAAACGGAATTATATAACTTCCCCTCATAAATATTTAAATGCCATATCTTACCTAAAAACAAAGACCATACTGAACTAATGTAATGTGCGTAAATTAGGTTGCCAGATCAAGCATATCTAATTGTGTATATTAGCCTCTAAAATAGCCGCTTCTTGCATTCAGAGAGCTGAAAATGCTGCACCACTGAATGGCTGAGCAGTCAAGAGCATCGCGGCTCAGCACTAAAAACCCAAGGTTGAATTTAGACCTGTCTGAAAGACATACGGAAAATGAACATTACTGAAGACTGTCAGCGAATTTGTTTTACCGTGTCACACGCTTCTGCATTCCGCTTGAGATTTTTTTGCTGTCTGAGTTCACAGTGAAGACTGCAGCTTTACATTCTGTTTGGGAACATGTCCTGGTGGTTTGTATTTTAGGTGCATACTTGGGAGGTTCAAGTTTAGGAGCTGCTGGAGAAAGAGAGTTAGGGCTTACAGTCTGAATGCTAATAAAATTACAGCTTTTCCTCTTGAGATGGATGCTCTCATGCTGCCACTAATGCTTCAATGAAAGTGACCCCTAGCTGTCACCTGGGTGGCATTCTTAGACCTAGGCCAGGTTTGAATCAAAACTTGGCCTCACCACTAAATGCAAATTACAAACCCTATATTAATGGCATATGTTCCTCTCCCCATAAGGAAAAAAAAATTCCCCCAAGGACTCATAAATTGCTTTTATAATGTTTTCTTTATTTAATTATTTAATAAAATCACTTTATTAAATAATTAAATATATCCAAATAATGTGCCGCATTAAAAAGCACGGTCACAGTTAAGTCAAAAACGAGAACGGTTTGAAATGCTGACACAAACCAGGTATCTACCATTTGAGCAGTAAGCAAATATGTCTACTGTGTGTTACATGATGTTTAATTCTTTGCATTTTGCTTTTTGTCCCATTTCACTACTGCTTGCAACTGTATTTAGGGGGTCATGCACTCTATTTCTCTGTTTTATTTGTTCTGTACTTTTTTATTTTTGTTCATTTAATTAATTCAATGTGACCCTTCATTGCTGCTTGCAACAAAAAATGTATTGTATTTTTAGTATTTTTAAATATTGTAGCCGTGGTCTTGATGACTCTTATTTTATTAACACATGGGACCTCTCTTAGATTGGCTGGCATATTTGCGGATACTATGGAATTGCCTCTCTAAAACAAGAGCATAGAGTATGAGAAACTCTAATGCAAAGCAGCCTTGTTCAGGGAGAGCAAATTCCCCACGCTCCCTGCGTGCCTGGTTCGTATGCACTATGATAGGAGGCCACATTGTTGTAGTTAGCCCACAAATGTCTGTGGTGGCCTTAATTGGAAAGTCATGATGAAAATGTCATGGCACATTTTAACCTTTAGTAACATGTCTGGGACCAGAGGCCAAAGTTTGAGTCCTCTTATAAAAAAATGTAATGATACAATAAAAGGTTCCTACAAAACATCCTTGATCCAGGAGTCCCTGGTCTTCACTGGTGCACTCTCCTCTAAAGCTCAACCCACTGGTTTTCAGTGGGTTTTAGGTCAGGGAACTGATATGGTCATTGTAAATGTTTGATTCTATGGTCAGTAATCATAATTTTAGTGTGGATTTGGAGGTATGCTTTGAATCGTTTTCCTGCTGCAAGATCCAATTAGGACTCAGTTTTAGCCTCCTGGCAGAGGCAGCCAGGTTATGGCCTAAACTCTCCTGGTACATGATGCCATATATCATAATAAGATTCCCAGGGCCTTCGGAAATATAAAAAAGCCCAACAACAGATTCTCCACCATATTTCACAGTTCTTTTCTGTATGACTACATTGCTCTACTCACGCCCAACCCACCTCTGGTGTTTGCTGTCAAAAAGCTCTATTTTAGTCTCATCGGACCATAGAACCTGGTCCCAATCAAAGTTCAAATGAATTTGGCAAACTCAAGGTGCTTACATTTGTTGTTTGGTGACAGCTGAGGCTTTCATTGGCAACCCTTCCATTTAACTTGCTGTCATGGACATGGCATCTAATCGTTGTTTTGGAGACTTGGTGACCCCCAAGATATAATATACTTCTGCAATTCTCCAGCTGTTATCCTTGGAGATTTTTTTGCCACTCAAACCATCCACCCTCAATGTGTGTGGAGGCAAACAAGCTTGCATCCTTTTCCAGACAGGTTCATCATAGCTGTAGTTGTTAGACATGACTTAAATGAATGCATTTGAGTTTTTCAGGCACATAGCTAACTTTTATAGCCATTTTCATTTAAGTTGTGTGTTTGCTAACCATTCCTATACTAATGGAGAACTAAGTGAGCGTAGGCTGTTTGTCACCCCATATTTATACCCCAGTGAAACAGGAAATCGTGGATTCCCAAAGACTCAGATGAACTTAGTTAATCTTATACAGAATATACATTAGATTTTGTTCATAGAAATGTCTGTGGCACAAATATTTTTGAGAAAAGTAATTATTTCTTGACAATAATTTTTTTTTTTATTTGAAACATTTTAACTCAATTGAAGTATAGACTTTTCTTATATTTTGAGTGTAAGGTCAATGAGTATCAAATTACATTTTTTGTTCATATTCACGTAGGGATCACGTAGCCTAATTCTTGAAGGCACTGTATTTTTATTTTAAATTAGCCTCGTTCCTTCTGCCTACAAGTATCAGCTTGGACCTGTCAGAGTTATTAATGTCATGTCATTGTTTAATGTGATGCATTAATTGTCTGTTCCATTCCTCTGACTTATACAAAGCCAACTACTAATGCTGTTCTGACGTGAAGGGAATTATTTTTCATTTAAAAGACATCCATGAAGAATCGGTTATGCAATGATTGTAGTCATCCTGCGTTCTTTCATCACGGCTGCTCTGTCTTTGTTCTCTGTAGCCTCATTTATCGGTATTGGACTAAGTTAGGAATGGACATAGCACAGAAGATTCATTCAAACAGATCTTTTTACCTCAGGCAACCAGCGTGTTGGTTAAAAATTAAGCTGATTCGGGGCCTCGCACAATTTCTCTACCAGAAGAAACCTTTCAGAGGATCTAGACACGCTTTGTGGCATTTGAAAATGTCATAGTGACAAATTGTTGGCCTGCCTTTCATCAAACGGTAAAACTAGAACTGTGCCAAAGCAGCCACAGTAGTCCTACAGGCAATGGAACTGTCACCCATGGCAGGTAATTGAAAGCGTGATAGCATTGACAATTATCGTGGTACTGGACAGTTTTACGTTACAAAGGGCGTACAGAGCATATGAATGTGTATACTTTACCTTAAAACATCGCATCCTTTTCTACAACCATTTTCCTATAGCTGTTTTTGTGTTTAAATTAAGTACTAAATACACAAGCAATTAAAATGTTTTCCAAGACAGAATCTTGGTTCAGTGAGTATAGAGCATGTGGGAACAGTAAGCAAAACCAGGAACACAGTGGTAAGTGCTAAAATCAAGTCTTGATGCTTTGTGCTGGTACCAGCTTGAGGAGCTTCAAATGGCCTTTGTGCCGCTTGTGTAGAAACCATAAGGGTTTAGAACCATTAGGATTAGAACCGGGTGTTATGTAAATGGGAAACTCAAAGATGTTTTGTTTAGATTTTTGATTGGAAAGATAAGCAGTCGTATGAAGAACTCACTGGACCTATACACAACCTAACAACCACATCCTGAATAGTACCCTTTATCTGTATTTTTAACCAGTAACCACAGTAAGAGAAAAAATGGGACTTTTTTTATTGATTTGCCATTTGTTATTTAGAAAGGCCAACATTATTGTTAATCATTTTTGATTATTGACATTTTTGTGGTATGGTATATTTGAAAATGATAAAAAATTATTACACAAATTTGAAAATCATAACAAAGGCCTTTGGACTGTTCAGCAGGCAACTAAATATGTGTTAGCACTGCAAAATTAATTTAATTCAAGGCCTGATGTTAAAAGGAGGTAGCAGACAGCGATTTAGCGCTACATGTCAACAGCCTAGCCACTGCTTTAGTCTGTTATCCATTCTGACTTTTGGGATGATTAAATAAGGCAGAGTTCTCCAAAAATCAATTGCTAATAAAGTGAATAAGCCAGGAGAGGCTATATGAGTTTTTATAAAATCTATTTTTGGTTGGTAGAGATAAGGTTGGTAAAGATTTCAATTAACCCCCCCCACACACACACACACGCATACACACATGCACACACACACATTATTTTATGCAGTTTCTTATAACAAAATGGAATTGCTTCTGATCAATGTTTTCTTCTTAATGAATGGCAGAAGTGCCAGAATTAATATCAGTTTTTATTTTTAATCTACCTTTAGCCAGAAACTTTAAATTCACTTCAATATTGGCACCCTGCATTCCCTGCAGACAGTATCTGCTAAAGAGCAGAACAGATATTGAATAAAATATACTGTGTAACATAATTATTTTTTCTGCAAACTTTCTTTTGTGCAAATGTTATGAATGGGCCCCCGTGCGCTGCTCATTCACCAGCATTTCTGCTGAAGTTTGAATGTGAGGGTGGGTAAAATACTGTTGTTTACTGGGGGTGGGAGAATTGAGGCCTAGGGCATTTCTGTCTTCCATTCAAACGGCAGTCTAGTTATGCTATGTAGCTCATTATTATTTTTATTTAGAAATTTTTCTAACCTGAAACTGATTTTTGGCCGGAGATGAACTCAACATGTTTCAATAAGAGCAGAGCCCAGCCAGAATGACTTTGATTTTATTTATGTTTCACAGGAAAGGCTGTTGAGGGATGCTAGCTGTGTGCTGGGCATTTCTCTGCTTTGAGGCAATCTGACCCACCTGAGGGGACTTGGAAGGCTTCGGTTGCCATCTGACAGGCTGACCCACCAGAGTAGCGAACACTCCCCGGCTAGGGAAGCTTACCTCTATGTAACAGGAGCGCAAAGTTAGTCGAGTTAATCTCGCAAAGGGCTGCGATGGGCTGAAACGAATGTCAGCTGAAAGGGACAGGGGTGAATGTTCACCGCTTTCAAGGCTGCTGTACCAAGAAGCTCAGTGTGACGCAAGAGATAAAAATAAATAAATAATGGAATCCATTATTTTATGTGTGCTCGTTTAATGTGCCCCAGCAGCTCACTTTTACAGCACACATATTAGCATCCGCATCACGGTTGTTGCTAACTCCACTAATACACCTGTTTCCTGTCCTCGCAGAATAGAACAAAACACAAAACAATTATCGAGAACACACGGTGGATTCTACTTATTAGCAATTCTGATATCAACAGCTTTTGGTTATCAGAATTGAAGGAACGTGAACAGTTACACTTCCTGTGCATTCAAACAATTTACATGTAATGAATATTCCCATGGTCCCATAAAGAAAACCTATCGTACATTATAAGTAGAATACTTAATGGTATGGGGAAAATGAATTAAGTATTAATAATTTTCTTTTCCCCCCTACATAGTTATTTTTTGAATTGCATATTGTATAATTCAGTTCCAGATTTTCTGTTTTGAAAACTCTCGTTGAAACTCTTTTAAATCATTCTAAACCATGTTTTGTGCCCCCTTACAGAAAACTGTGACGTTTCTCTGGTGTCAGCTCTCCCTCAGACTTCATTCCACAGTTCGTCCCAGTTGTCTAACAGTCACAGTCCTGGCTTTGCCAAACTCAACAGGAGAGATGGTAAGTAAATCACCTTAAGTTATTGCAGGCTCACTCTATAAAAAAAATAATAATAATTATATATTTTTCATTGATTATCTTTTTTTAATTGATACATCTGATCCGTTTCTGATTGACATTAATTTCTGCAAAGTGTGTGATTAAATATATAACCATTTAAATTCTACAATTCAACTCTCAATACTTTGACTGTGACACTGATTTAAACGGGCGGAAGCTGGTTATATTGTGCCCCATTGGTGTGTAATGTTTCTATAATTACCAAGATAATTATGAAATACCAACTAAGTAAAGGACCTTAAATAAATACACAAAATGCATCATGACCACTGGACCTGCTGTCCTCTTACCTAAGCATGAATTAAATTTACAAAAATGTGCTAAGACAAATAAAGTTTGATTGATTTATTGGCAATATAATATAATCTTTGAGAAAGGAGATGAAAGCATCATTAAAATGTTGGCTCAGCTCAAGAGCCGTTCTAGAAAATATGTGGACAAATGCAGTAGGCATTTTATGCTTCTTATGTTTATTTTTATGTTTATTTTTGAATGGGAGTGATTTACAGGCTGCGCCATGAAGAAGTGGCCAGTAACATTCTACTCTGAGAAAACACTGTTTGTAGCTGCAGGAAAGCAGGGTCGCGTGCAGGCAAATTGAAAAAAAGCAACATCCGATGGGGAGTAATCTATCAGATCTAGCGTTAAGTTAGGAGATGAACTCAAAATGAACTTCTTGGTGTTTTGATTAGTTAAACTGAGAAACAGAGTTGTGGGGCGAAGGAATAGACTATCAGCAACAATTACTCAGTATCAAAATTATAATGACTTGTTGGTAGATGATGCATTCCTATAGGCACGCAAATTGCCCACCACATAGAGTTTAACAGTCATTTTTTTTAAAGCATTACATACATCTTTTATTGGTTTTTAAACCAAGTAACTAACATGGAGTCCCCTAGGTACATGGAAATTACATTCCTGAAGCTCATTCAGAAATCAAAATGTTTGCTGGAAATTTGACGCATGCATTAAAATATATTTAAAAAAAATTCCTGTACCAGTCTATATTGATATAGTGCACAGTATTGTATTCTATAACACAAAAATGTATTTCAAATGTTTTGAAGCTGTGGCCATTGAGCAAATTTTGACAGAATTAAGGTATTTGAAAATGGTTTCTCTGGTTGCCTTTTAGGTTAAAAAATTGATAAAAATAAGGATTAGCAAGAAAGTTTATTTCACCTGTTTTAGATGAACTGGACATCTGTAGTTTCCTGCATGTGCACAAATCACTTTGTGGACTTTTGATGCATTCTGCCATCATGACTATCAAGAAAAATAACCTAAATGACCCCAAAAAATGCACTAGTCAGAGAGTAGTTTTGTACATATATATTGGCAATGAGAAGTTGTTTACTGTTGCAGTAAAGCTCAACTGGGATTTTAAAAAGGCTATCCGCATGACAGAGTAACTCCATTGTTTGATGCTAAGACTCAATGTTCCTGCATCAGAAGGAGGAAATAACAATATGTTATGGGGCTGTGTTGATATTATGTTCATAAGTCAGAGGGTCTTAACTCTGGAACACCTTGTGCAAATAGATAATATAATAAATAATGTTACAGCTTATCCTCTGAATACACTTCCGAAGGCTCTCCTTTGAGTTTCAGACCTCTTAGAGAATCTGTATGTGAAAATAACTGCTACATACCCTACAAATGCAATAAAAAGCCAAACCCATTTTTTGTTGAGTCCTATCTTGGATTGGGTTTCAACGTAAGCCCATTACTTAGAATTCTATTCTTACAGTGTGCTTTAAAGTCATAAGATCCAGCACGGGACAGCTTAATGTTTCACTTTTAAATTATCCAGTTTTTTTTTCCAGTCAATAGAACTTGCACAATTGACATGCCATTTTAGATGGAATGACAGGACACTAGGGGAACTGTTTAGAGTACCCAAAAGTCATGTGCAATGTCTACCCCCCATTTAGAGAAGAAAAATAGTCTTGATTGGATGCATTTATACCATAACTTATTCACTTAGTGCAACTGATGGACCGTGGTGCTTTTTTTGTGCTGAATATCCAGTAGCAGCTCTTACTATTGGCTTATCAGCCACAGTGTGATTTCGGTGGCATTCTAGACTCTGTAGAGGAGGGGAAACTGTATTTTTTTGCTGCCGAAACCATTCAGTCATAAATTGTGCCTTGCAGACTGGGTTATTGTTATCCTGAAAGGCAATATACACTTAATATTTTTTATATTACAATTTCAACTATATATGAGTTGGCACTGGGCTGTATTCACCCAAAACTTTGCTAAGTTATTGTGGAGCGAGAGAGCTGAATAACTTAATTATTTATGTCATAAATAATATAATAAGACACCCCCTCCCAGTAGGAACACACTTTTTAGCATTGCTGCACATGTTTGAAATGTAGTGCGCTGCATAAAATTAGTTTCTAATGGCATGAGTGAACCCAGGTCATTTGAAAAAATTCCCCCTGCGTCGTTGTAGGAAAGCCACAGCCTTTCGGGAACATGTTATTCAGGGCATTGGAGCTCCTTGGGCTGTCCCTTGGGTTGCGCCCACATAAATTTGACAAGACCGTGTTGAAGGACAACTCATAAGGCCAGCCCTCATATTCAACAGCCTTTCAAGTAGTATGTTGCATAGCAACTACGGTACAACGTTCCGAGCTCAAGCTGAGCTCATCGAACATTATGTCCAATATGGCACTTATGATCTACCTGCCAAATGTGCAGGAGCCATTACACTCCATTATACAGTTGGTGACTGAAGTTTCCTTTTGGCAGCTCTTTACACTCGACTTGACGCACATCCCACTTATCTATACATAGATAAAAAGGAACCTACATTAATTTATTTTTTGCTGAATATATTCTGTGCACAGGATAACAAGGCAATAGCATATATATCAGCAGTAGTTTAACTGATAAACTAATAAGGTTCCTTAAGACATAAGTACCAACTGATTCAGGCTAGAGGATCGATCTGGGTTTTTGGGCAGGATTACAGTCTGAAAAGATGGGTTTTCAGTCGTTGAATGTAGGTAGTGACTCAGCAGTCTTAACTTTTTTCTGGCAGCTCATTTCCCCACTGAGATGAGTGAGCAGAGAATGAACATGACTGAGGACTGGAATAGCTGAACGGTCAGCAGAAAGGGAACGCAATGGTTTTAGAGGGCTGAGCGTCAGATTGCTGTTTGTAAATATGGTGAGGCTTTGTTCTCAGCTGCGTGAAAGGCTGTCACCAAGGTTTAGAACCGAGCTTGCTGGTGGAGGCAGGTGAAGGGTTAAACATACTTGGGAGCCCAGAGCCTACAGAGCAGCTGCATCTTGGAGGAGCTGAGGTGTTTTGTTGGTGCTCTCGGAGAAGCAAGTCACAATAGCTAAGAGTATGGGTAGCAGAGCAGCGAGGTTTCTTTGTGAAAGACACCTTGTCATCATTCATGAGAGCAGAAGTCGAAACAGTTAGTATGAGATCAAAGCAGATCATCCAAGGAGGTGGAGAGTTTTTGTGACTGTGATTGGTGTAGTCAGAGAGTTAGAAAGTAATCCATTTTAAGGTGTAGACTTAGAGCCTGAACAAAGCAAGATTTTTGGTCCTGATACCTATACCGATTTTTGAAAGTATAAGTCCATTAGTTGTAAACAAAATGATGAATGTTTTGTCAAAAATAGCAGAATTTTGTTTTTAAATAATTCTACCATGTACGGGCCAAAAATGAATTACACAGATCAAGAACTTAACAGGTGCAACGTGAAAAGTATTAAAATAAATACTAAATTGATCTTCCAGTGCTCAGACGTTAGGGAGCTGAAGTGGACTTAATTTATCCAGTACTGTTACTCAAGCTGTGGCAGATGGTCATTGAGAAAGCGCAGCAAAACTCCAAACCTCCCTCTTAATCAAGAACAAACCACCTGTAGTGCACTGTTGTCTATCCCTCCAACCTGCCACAAAGTCCCAAAGCTGCTGATCAACTTAACTTTTTATTGATTACTTTATTATTCAGTTTTATTTTATATGTTTCTAGTACTCTTCTTCCAGTTTTTTTCTCCCTACTTGGCTCAGGATTTTCTGGTGTTTTTATTCCCTCTGGAAAATTCTATCTGTCCAACAGTTTGTGTAAAATTGTGTTAAAACAAATAAAGTTTGATTGATAAATTCTACCTTTAAAAATATATGTTCTAGTTTTCCCGTTTGGATCAAGAATTGGTAGCCTTGCCTACTTTTTTTTTTTTAAATCTGAATACTTTCACAGAAACTCTCTTCATCAATAAAACCAGCAGCTTGTCCATGGAATAAGGTCTGTGGATGGCTAAATTGGTTAGCTAGTTACTTAAGTCAATTCACTTTCATGATACAACTTGTACCACAAAAAAAATATATATATAATATATATAT
>JAOYSI010036015.1:0-29560 GCA_025775065.1 Hiodon alosoides
ACACTCTCACACCCTCTATTAATATCAGTCACACTATTTCACAATCTCTCTCTCACAATCACTCACACACACACACACACACACACACACACACACACACACAAACACAGGCACAAACACACACACACACACACACACAAACACAGGCACAAACACACACACACACACACTCTTATATTTTGTATATTGAATCTCGTGGCTCTGACCTTAGACATGTTGTTAAAAAGCTCCTTGACTACGTATAAAATTTGTGCACTTCTCAGTGTTATAATGCCTGCATCAGGTTATGAAATGTCACATTACGAGTGATGACAAAGGCTGGCGGTACACAAAAGCTTGAATGTCATCAAGACAGGTGTTTTTCCATATGTATTTCAAATTTTCACTCACAAGGCCCTCGTTACTCCTTGTGTATTTTCATCGGCTGATTCAGGGACCCTGTATGCCAAGATAACAGGAACACCGCTCTATTAATATCCAAATGACATTTCAATTTATTAACCCCCCCACCACCTCCAGGGGGTCTTCTTGCTGGGCTTGTTTCTATTTTTCTGTGTTTACGCTTCACTTCTCATGATAAAAAGAGATAATCAGATATATGTTCCATCACGTCTCCCCCAACCAAACCTTTATGTAGAAGTGTAACAAGACTGGAAACCATAAATGATAAAGACATGTGACATAATGTGATGCAATGCAGATAGAATTCTGTACACTTTAATGATTTGTGTCTCCAGAATCTAGCCTTAACATGTGATTAATACCATTCCAGTAAGAACAGACCCCAGGTAATCAATGTCCAGCAATCTAACAGTACTGCTGACATGCACTCTGTAGTTACAGTAATTGTGGAGACCATTTGGATGAGATTTCTCTAGAGGTTTTAATAGCAGTAATAATAATAAAGATATCTAGAGAGAAGACAAGGTCATTACTGTAATTGTTTCTTGGTTAATACAGTCACATCTACCTCAGATAAAGATACAGACATTAAGAATTGGCCCGTTGTGGCTTTTTTCATTATTTTTGAAGAGTACAATGACGTACAGTTTCAATAATTTTGGCAAAGCAAAAGTAAAATATGATTTTGAGAGCAGCGACGGCAAAGTTATTGGTGATTCAGCAAACCATCCATGTTTCCACTGCCATAAATGATTCCAGAATCAGCGTTTGAATCGTCTGGAAATTAGTCCTGAAAAGGGGGATTGAGAAAGTAACTTCTATGATGTTTTTGCCATTTTGTCTGTGACTGAAAGGTCGAGAGACCATGCAAAACTAGATTAGCAATAATATCTATTTGAGTTGAATATCATCTAGAGTAATTTACCGGTTTTGGTCATTACTAAACTACCCCATTTTACAAATTACCTGACGGCCAAATATACAAAGAAACAAACGCATATCCTAAACGAATCATGGGCTGAAACGCGTTCTTCTTTTTCCTCTCCTCTCCCGAACAGTGAACACAATGAGCATCCACCTGTAAACATTGCTTTTGATTTTTTGTGAAATCTCCACGAGCCTTGCCAGTAAGGACTTTGTGATCAATGAGGCAGTGTTGGTAAGGAAATATCTGTGGAAATTGAAATTGCTTGGTTTCTGCTTGAGCACTGATGAACTGCGAAGAAACAGAGGTGAGCTTCAATATTTTACACAGGAAGTGCCGAATACAAAGTGCCTCCTCACGCACAAGCGGGTCAGCTAAACGTTTAGAAAGGTATAGTCATCCGGCAGATTCTATAATGAAGCGGCCAAATCAATGTGAGCAACGGTTACGTGTCTGTTGGTACACGGCTGAATGCACACCTTCGCATACAAGTATACAGTTACACCACATGTGTACATGCAGATGCTCTAAATGAAGTGTTGCCGAGCGACCAAGAGGGGGTACACAATCTCCACTTAAAGGGCGGGAACAGCTTGCTTAGTATTTTCCTCAATCTTTCATTTGACCGATTATCTGGTTCTATTTGGGAACATTTAGTGAAGTTTTGGTTTGGATAATTTATCATCGGGGAGACTTTTTACATGCTGTTCGCCTGCCCAAACATGAAAAGAGATCTGCCGCAGTCTGGGTCCTAGCAGGCCCAGAGAGCTGAGGAAATCCCCAGCCCAGCCGACAAGAGCAAACCCGCGCAGACCAACTTGTCTGGGGTAAATGAGGTGGTATAAGAAGAGAAGAAACCTTTTCTATATCGTTGCAGTTTTTTGTATAAATTGTTAATGCATAATTGTGTTCTAGTGGTTGTTTAATTGCTTTATATACTTTAAAATACTCACTTTAAAAAACGTCATATCATGCTGTGGGTGGGTCCAGGAAAAGTACAGCGGATGGTGGGGGGGTTGCACGAAACAGTCTGCTCAGTTCTAAATAAAGATGTATTTAAAAGAAACCTTGCCTTGTCTTCCAGTTGTTGTTGGCTACAGTGGGCTAGTTACAATAAACATGGTTTTGAATGTTTAGATTTTTTGTCAATGCATGCAGCTGGCTGCATGGATATTTTGCAGTGGTCCCTCTGGTGTTGCCATGAGAGGCTCAGTGAATTTCTCACATAAAGTCATTCCGCGCTGAAAAGTGGAAACCAAAGAAATTATGGGTGATGAATTTGTCTGGATGTAGAGAAAAATCACTCCAGGAAAGAGAAAAGGAATGAAGAAACTGCAATGGAGAAAACTGCAATCCAAACCAGATACTTGAGTTTCTTACGCCAAGCTCCCTGAAAAAAACTTTTCACAAGATAAGTGCTGCTTAGTTATTCAACATGAGAAAATTGTGCCTATGAGGGCTGGAAAACCTACTTCATCTCAAAGATCAACCCCTTCAAAGACAAATTCCTCAAACTTTGCATTTTTTATGTGCCTCGTGTCTGTCTTGGGCACACGTGCGGCAGAACTTTGAACACGCCCATTGGCACCGGCCGAGGATCAAGGTAATTGCAAACCTACTTTAAAAGTGTGCCGTCCCTCGGAAGGTGCTGGGGTCTGGGTCGGAGAGAGCAACCAGCCAGCAAACACAGAAGTGCCCCACAAAAGAGCGAGTGGACGCAAACAGCGGGAAGGAAGCCAATGGGTTGAGTTGCTTCCTGAGCCGGAGAAAAGTCTGCGACAGCCTATGTTGTAGCTGTATTGTATTGTTGGTTATTTTCATTTGTTGTTTTAGTTTGTTATTTTCTTTTATTTTTGTTTGTTGATTTTGAGGAAATCCTGTGAGGGGAGACCCTTGAAGGTGATATATTTTTGGTTGTTGGCACGCACAATAACTATACCATTGCATGCACTGCCGAAAGTAAAGTCCAGAGTATTTCTGATTAGTCCCAAACTGAGCTACAGTTAATAAGTAATGTAAATTCAACATAGGTTTATAGTGAAACACTGCATCTACAAAAAAGTCCATATATATAGGTAGTCATCGTGAACATTTTTATTGACTTGTGTTACTTTTGTATTTCTTTGAACACCAGAGATTATTAAAGTAAATTATTTTTTAAATGATAAAATGCGCAGTGTGTTTGGGTGTTTCTCCTATCTTTATTGAATGAGGACTGTCTGGTACCGGACATAACTGTGACCACCAGCTTGTGAAATAATTGATCACTGCATCCTCTTTTCACTATAGAAATTTAAAAGAAATTCTATGCTGGGCAGCACTTGGGTACAGACAGAACCGGGCAGATCTGACGCACACTCATTGGAAATTAATGTTTTGTAAAAGTTTGAATGGTGAGAGTGAAATCAAAACCGACACCTCTGCATAAGCCCTGGGAAGGTGGCTTCAATCAGCCGCTTCAAAACGGCACTGAGGGCACAAAAAGCTTTCAAGGCACACATTCTTGAGCAAATTCTTGGCTGCGGAAGCCAAGTTTTAAATATATCTTTGAAACCTCAAAATATCTAAGAACACATTCCGATGTTTTGTGACCCCTGCCTGAGCCAGTTGTAAAATTTTTCAACTTTCATCTCTTCTGGCTTCAGGAGTCCGCGCCAAATAGTGCAGCATGGGTAATTGGTTTCTCCCTCCTTAAATCAGCACTTTTTCGAGTTCACATGAGGCATCCACCGTCCTTAGTGGACATACTGAACTATTGTGGTGACCTCATGAAGCCCAAAGGGAAGAACTGTATAGAAGACTATACAGCCTGACTGGACTTTGGAGGCGCATAAAATGGCTTATTATCATGCATCATGTCGTAAGAATCAAATTAGCAGTCTTTAGAGCTCCAGAACCATCACTGTGAGGCTGATTTTAGAGGCATTTGGTATTCCCAGGGAATAAAAAGATAAAAAGTTAAAAAGAAATGGTACCTGCTAAATCTGTGTGTGCATGTGTCTATGTTTGTCACACAACATTAACTTCATTGAATTGACAATGGATAGGCCCATCCTGTCAAATATCAAATAACAAATTACCGGCAATGGCTTAAAATATTTTTTTAAGAATATCAGTTTTGATTGTGCAGGTTTGTGCGTCCTTCTGTGTTCTGCGTATTCTCTGTGGATACTGAGTGGATACCTACGTTCAAACTCAGCACTACATGTTTGCAACTGATTTGAGAACACTCAATTTTGCAGATTTTTGCAAACTGAATACGTGTTTACCTGTCACTACATAATGCATGTGGTTTTTACTCAGCGTGTGGCATTAAAGTAATGAACTACAAAACTACATAGCCCATCCCCAGGAATTGAGTTGATGAAAAGCTCCAATTCTGAGCCTAAGAGATTCTCCTCTAAGAGAGCCTGATAAAGATCCACCACATGGCAAAAGGAATGTAAATCCATTTGTATTATTATCAGTAACCAAGATTTCCCTTCAGTCTAATTATTGGGACAAATAACATCCCCATCCTTCATCTGGACAGGAGACAAACATTTGTAAATCAGTACTGTCTCTGTGTCATCTGGATCTCCTAGGCACGTCCCCAAAGATATTTCTATTTCTAGAATGTTTTAATGAAGGGCAGGGTTATGAGTACATTACAGCTTAAGAGCAGTTTAGAAAAAAAAACGATACATGTAGTTTCCAGGCTTATGATGCAATCAGATAATCCAGGCCTGTTTTTGAATTGTTTTAAAGCAGGTCCTTTCAACTTGAAAAACAAATAAATCTGGGTACCGATACAGGTATCACAGAAGGACGAAAATAATACTTAAAGTAGCAAAGTAGCTAAAACGTATTTAACTTTTACTTTGTTAATCTCTTTTGTTTTTTTAATTTTCACTCCCCCCTTGATGACCTGTTGTTACAGCACTGCCGTGTCAGCCATGAACCGACAGAAACACACAGCAGGGATAAAATCAGTTTATTTTCAATGTCTGGGAGTCCATATTCCCTGACCTCCTAAGTCATTTTCATCATCTCTGCGCCTCTGCAGTCGTGCCCTCTCTGTCTGAGAGAAGCATTAAAAATTGGGAATGACAGCGGACTATAATACCTCTCCTGTGATTCGTAAGGCGTGAGTAGCATTCCAGGATTGCAGAGTAAGTTGCTAAAAATATTTCACCGTTTTCCTTGTTTGAAATAGGCACTGCAAGTGTTCAATTCAACAACCAAAAAAATGGGGAGCATAAGAATTCAGGCTGCCTGAAAGTGTAAAAATGGGAACTGCTCCAAACGAATAGGGGAACTTGGAGGTTACCGGAAACAGAGTGGAGGTAAGATCTCATCTTATTTGTTTTTGCACATGAATGTCTCGAAGGTATGACTTTCTTTAATTCCTACAAACTTAAAGGTCAAAAATCTAAGTGAAAAAGGTTAAAAAAAGAGCGATGAATATATATTCCCGACGTTCAGGGGCTAAAACTCTTCCAAATATTTTTCCAAAGCTTATATTTTGAAACATCCAGCAAAGAACATACCGATATGGAGCCAATGTGTTTAGCAATATACATAATTCTTCTCCGCAGGGACTCTGTCACATCCTGCTCATCTGAATAGGAATTGTTTAGAGGTGTGAAGCAAGGTTAAATTGGTGATCTAGACTTGTCTTTGTGATTACCTTTGGGACAAAACATACTGCCTTGTGGACAGATGCTGGTAGTTATAAATAGTGCATCTCTGTTATTCTCTGAGTTTTGATTAATTACTTTCAGACCTCTCAGTCTCTTTCAGAGCTGCCTGGTGACTTGCTTGACCCACACATTGACCCACCAAAATATTGAAGTCACTCGGAAAACAGCTTGCCCTTCCATTGATTTGTTTATTTTAGGATCAGGAACAGTTGCACCGGATGTAAAGTGGCAGGAATTACAGAACCGTTCATTCTTTTTGTTGTACTTTCGTTGTTTAAAAATACACACGCAAGGCCGCTTGATCAGGAACATTAAATAAAGAACTGTCCCTGTACTGTGTAACTTTAATACTACTGTTAATCCCTTTCAAAAATCTTTAGGATTCAACAGATTTGTGTTGTAACCTTTTTTGAATCTTTCAGCATTTTTAAAGCAGGGAATTAACTTAAAAAGTAGAACAAATGTGATGAGCATATCTAACTAAGGTTTTATCTGTCTACGCCCTTCTGAGCGTCTGAGCCCTTTATTCAGCCCTAGAGGAGGTCTTTTATAACTTATGGAGGAGAACCAACACATAGACAAATAACCTTGGCCAGGCATAATAATAATAAAACATATACACGTAAATCCAATTTGGATTGCAGTAAGGCATAAGTCCGCACTGTTCTTTGATTCCCCCTCGTCCAACTTCACTCTATCCACAAATAATCTCCAATCAAGTGAAACATAGTTTTTAATAAGTTGTTTAATTTGTTTGAGAGAAAAATCACTTCTGCCAAAAAAAGAGGACCGTGCCAGCTTGTTTTAATACCTCAGATCAAGACCCGTGCTGTAGTAGTCTGACTCGAGAACTAATGCGTCAAAGAGCCATACAAAAGATTTTTCTGTTTTAAATATCGACTAATATGTCCTTGACTATTATATTTTCACGTTTTACTTATTCACCTTATGGAACTCTTGAGGACTTATTAATATTCCATTGAGAACAGACTTTTTATGCATAGCTACGTGTTGGGGTCTTTGACAACGTGATATTTAACACCATCGTGTCCCGCACCACATAAATTTAGTCAAAAGCTGCATGAAACATTTTCCCCATTTCCAATTAAGTCTTCTTATCTAAGAAGCCATGTCTTATTCCAAAAAAGCCCTTATAAATTCCTATACCTTTATGAGGCATTGTGTGTTTCTATTGTCAGTGACTGTAACAACAGGATGAGCCAATCGCTATTCAAACTAGATGCTTATTTCCAACTAGGATCCAATTAAAATGCAAAAATGTGAGCTAAATGTGAGATGTATAAAACTATTTGGCATTCACACCAGATTTGCATAACCAACAAAGACAAATCCTTACTCAGGCTAGAGCATCATAGCGCTATTAATATTTTATAATAATTTATCTCTGTAAATTCTCTCGGTAAGAGATTAGTAGTAAATTTAAATCTTCCACTACCATTTACAATGCATGACCAATATCTCAGAATTATTAGTATTTTCAGTGACACCAACTTGATGAAAAATACCTTTCTGATGAGACTTCTAGGATGCAAACAAATTATTTTTGAAAGTTTATAAAATCCAACTTAAATGGTTATGACGGCTAAGTACTCACAAAAAAGTATACAGAGCAGCTGCAAGCTCACTGTTCTGTGCATACTGTCTCTGTTCCCTGGTCTTATCTCTCTGGCCTGAAAGCGTGCGATTCCCAAGATGCCGCAGTCAGGAGGCCCACTCCATGATGAACTGACAGCGCTTTTCAGGCTCCATTTTTCATGATGACATTAAAATGGTCAGCTGTGCAAACTCACATGGGCAATCAAATTTGGGAAAGTGAGCGATATGATGAAAAGGGTTGTGGTTCAAAAGACAGAAAGCACCATGCCACAGCACACATATTTAGTTCTTCTGAGGGAAATGTATGGAAAAAGACAACTGGGAACTGTCAAGGAATTTCCTCTTGTCATAAATTTTTAGTCAGTTGGCAGTGGGTGAAGATGATCCAAGATCATCCAAGATGATTCGCTTTGATGTTAGCATCTTATTCTCACCAATATCGAGAAAATGAAATCCATCTGGGTTTTTAGTTTTACTAAAGAAAGACAGGTTGTTTCCACTGACCTCGCTCCCCACTGTTCTCAAAACATCAAAGGGGAAAAGCCTTAAAAGGCTTGCTCTCGATAATCCTGTTTTTTTTCAGGTGCCCCATTGCTAGGCCTCTGATTACATGGGGTTTGGGACTCTTGTCATTATTGGTTAACTTTGTGGATGCGGCTCCGAAACTACTGTAGAAAACCCACAACTACACTTTCCTCCACACATTACTTTACTATACTTAACTATATAACACTTTTTATATTTGCTTTATGAAAGCAAGTATAACACAGGACCTACTCCAGAGTGCTGGAGCAGGCCCTCTGTTGTCTGACAGTTTGACAAGAGGTGGAAGGATTAAGCTTAAGGATATATTAATACTTAAAATGAAAAGGGAGGAAAGGGTAGCTTTTTAATCATTGCATTTTTACATTGAGTAGGGTGGAGGAGGGGTAATCAATGCCAGCCAATAAAGGAATCCACAAGAAGCCCAGACACAGCCATAGACAGCCATCATTCCTGGCAAAGAGTCATCTTATAAACACTTCTGGTTGGAGTCAGGAGGAAGCGAGAAAAAGAGGAATCATCGCCTTCGATCTGCCAGCTCAAGACTCATTCCCATTGACTGACACGTAACCATTAGCAAACCAGTCACATTCTGGAAATACCAATGCACAACCTATAGCGGTTGTTGCCTCATATTGGGCACTTGCATCCCTGGCTCTTTGGTTAAGCTATAAAACCCCATTAATTCAGGGACACCACTGGATAAACTACAATACACCATTCGTTACCCCTCCCACTATCAGTGGAGCCTTATCCCATATCCCACACACCTAGCCTTGTCAGGGGAACAGGGGGTAAGAAAAGAAGAAAAAAAAACTGAAATCACGGCAGACATACAAAAGACAAAAAATTTAAAGAAAGAAATGCTCCTCGGTCAAATATCGTCCCCAGCAGACTGATGGCACTGGCGAAACAAAACAGAAAAACACACCACAGAAGACATGCTGGTGGGCTGACACCACAGAGGGTGGTTGTCCTCGCCGCTGTCGTCTCTTGTTCTGCCCTGATTTCAAATCTATTAAACAGAGACCCATGGCCCTCTGCTGCCATCTGGTTCAATAGGCAGGATTATCTTATCGCAGAATTCTCCAAGTACTGTCATGGTTCTATTTGTTGCCTGCATCAGGTGGCCCAGCTTCACACACCCTGCAGCCAGCAGGCTTGAACACAGACATGGCAAAGATCAGGTTCTCATCCATGAGAAGCTGTTGATGTACAGCAGCTCTTCAAACAACCACATCTCTGCTGGCATACTTTCTAGACACAGAAAAGACCCTCCATGCTTGCAGGACAGACTGGTGGAATGGGTTCCTCCAGCTGGAATAAAAATAACTGTATCTGTACCCAGGCTTAGGTGAGCTGTCTATCTCAAGAGTGCAGTGCCCATCCAATCTTTGAGCGTCTTGTCGACCATGTCACTCTCGAGGCAATGTCCAGCAGGCCCTTTCCTCCCTTCTACACTGGCAGATAAAGAGCTCCAGCCCGAATCCAATGCTGGCCAGATGAAAACATTTCCCAAACATTAATTGGAAGTCTCTCTCATCAGACCTCCAGGGTGGAAAAGGAGTAACAATAATTTCCACCGAGACACATCTTCTCCGTTGCAAGCTCCTAGTTCTTTCTCTGATGGTCATCAGTACCCAAAAACACTGGCAGAAACTTCTCTCGCCTTCCCCCACTTCGAGCCCCCTGGTAACTGTGGTGTATCCACCACCTGCCTCTGACCTGCCCATATGGTCTCAGTCTTTACCCAGGTAACGCTGGCTGAGGAAGCTTGCTCATATTTCGCCAGTGCCCCTGACAAAGCCTAGACATATTTTATTATTTTACCGGCCCATATGGTCTCAGTCTTTACCCAGGTAACGCTGGCTGAGGAAGCTTGCTCATATTTCGCCAGTGCCCCTGACAAAGCCTAGACATATTTTATTATTTTACCGGCCCATATGGTCTCAGTATTTACCCAGTTAACGCTGGCTGAGGAAGCTTGCTCATATTTCGCCAGTGCCCCTGACAAAGCCTAGACATATTTCCTCCCGCTAACAAAAAACTGCTACACAGTCCGCATAGGCTGATGACAATGACCTCAGAACCCGTGTTACACCTAATGTATAGAGCTCTGGGAGCTTTCCTTTTAGGAGACCGTGTAAGGCTCAAAAGCTAGACAATTGGCATGAGATGTGGCAGCTTTTCTGGACTCACCTCTGAACGGGCAAAAAGCCATCTCCAAATCTAAATGCTTTCACTGTGTCCAAAAAATATCTGTGATCTACCTTATCAAGAGAAATTAACCCAATATTAAAACCCGGCACTTCATGTGCATCAAAAAACATAGACTATCCGTGATAGATCTATCATGAATGCAGTATGATCCCTATTAGAAAGACGCTTAGAAACTACAGATAGCTTGTATTTCACACAGAGTAATGCTTCTGGCCTCCAGTAGATCCAAAGTAACATATTCCCCACTTTTTTAGCAAATGTGGATAATACACTGACAGAAGAGTGGTGGTGAACCTTCCTGAAGTGATTCACATAAAGCCTCAAATAAATCCCTCCCGATACAATCCCAGTTTGTAAAAAATCCGATGGTGACCCATCAATATCAAGTGCACGGTTTGGGGAGAGTTCCGAACGGCAGTAGTGTTTCCAAAGCAGTTTTCTGCTCAAGCCCCAGCTGAGGTGATCCTTGGAGTAACTGCAGAGCTAACCGAGTCACAGTCCCCTGCCCAAAAGAGAGACTAGGTAGGTGTGAATGTTTATTTGGTTATTAGGTTAGTATTTTTATTTTGTTTTTGGTTTATCATTGTATATGCTGTATTTGTCTAGACTAAATATATATTTCCACTGGATCCTGAGAATTTTGCACCTGGCTTGTTAATAAACTAGGTTCTGCTTTCCGCACATTCCCACCGGCAATCCTTCACACCATTGTTTAATTATTCATTTCCAGTTATTGCATATTTATTACTTACAATTGCCATCGTATCATTTAGTGTTTGTTAAAGGTTGTTTGCGTATTAAAATTAAAATTAAAATTGTTTTAATAATTCCTGGTTCTACTGACTTCCCCAGTCCCTGTATTTGGTTATACCCATTAAAAGACTATTAACATCTACCAACCTACACTGCACATTGATACAAACCTGGAAGGAAAAAAAAACTATTTGAACAATATGGCTCTGACTGTGGTTTGGTGGAGCCCCAGGGCCTTAGAAATTTATTTTTAAACCTTTGGAAAATGATAGGCATACGCAACTTTTTTTTCTCCCTTGGATCACGGCATTATTATTTGAAAATATATGTATTTTTTAATTTCATATGTACAAATTACGTTTCATTATATATCAATGTCATGTCAATAAAACTTTCATTTAATTATCTTTTAATGAACTAGCAAACTGGTTTTCAATTATATAAGTAAAAAATAAATAAAAAACCCTCCAAAATATTCAATATATCAATATATAGTATATCTGCATAAGAAAGCACAGAAGCGTCTATCCAAGCATACTTAACTGGTATAGATTCTAATAGCTATTCAGGAAGAGATGTATCTATGGCAGAAATATCAGGTAACCAAGGAAGAACATGCAAATCCCTTAGTATTCTAACCTAATGCTGTACTATTACATAAGTTATATGCCTCCACCCACTGTCACTCTATCACCCTGATTCCAGGCTCCTCTCTAAAGACTTAAACAGATCTATTCACATTCACCATCACACGCTTCATTCACATACAATCTGTCAGGAGAGACTTCTTTGCCAGCACAACAGCCACCAATTTGTCCTTGAATAATTCAGGGCCGTTAACGCTGTGGCAAGTTAGAGGAAAATTGATACGCTCTCCCTTTACAGCAGCAATACCTTAGCCAATGGCACAAAGTTGATATTTTGGAATTATCTCCAGCAGGCAGGAGGCTGAAACAGTTCAATCAGTTCATCTGAATTAATATGAATTTTCACTGTGAAAAGTTTAACCCACACTTTTCTTGAGTAACCAAATTTTTCCGTTTGCGTAAAGAAGCAAGCGTTTGCTCTACGCACCATGCAAACTATAGTTGTCTATATTTGGTATTTTGTAAATAAAATTACATTAATTATTCATAAAAAGAGATTAATTTCTTATTTGTACACCGACTAATGATCTTCCATTTCTGGCATACAGCGCTTTGCAAACATTCAAATATATTGTGTTGAATTACACATCGTATGTACAAATGTGTTTTAAGAGCGTATTCTTTTTATTCAGACCGTGAATACTGGAAATGACATTTTTTTTTATGGGTGAGAGAAGTTAGATGTCAGGAAAAACTGCGAAGAACGGAAAAACAGAAATGTGTTGATTACAGTATTACAGTATTCATCCTCTTGAGTCAATGCAATTGTGGAAGAACCTTTGGCAGCAATTACTGCTCCAAGTCTCTTTCAGATAAACCGCTGCTTGGAGCTATTTTTTTTTTCCATTTTTCTTGTAAAATTTTCTCAAGGTCTCTCAGATTGGTAGGGGATCGCTGTTGGACAGCAATTTAAAAATCTTGCTATGGATTCTCAATAGGATTTAGGTCAGGAGTTTAACAAGGACTCTCAAGGACATTCTCTTTATTGGACTTTAGTCACTCCAGTATACTTTGTTTTTTCTGGGGTCATTGTCCTACTGAAGGTTTTCATTTTTGTTGTCACCGTTTAAGGTTTTAAGCCTGTTTTCCCTTAGGCTTTGCTATGATTGAGCGCTATTCATTTTTCTCCCAGTCCTGACAAGTTTCCCAGTCCCTGCCAATGAGGAGCAGCTACATAAAAGGATGCTGTCACCACCATGCTTGACAGTAGGAATTGTGTCGACTGGGTGCTGTACTGTTTCGGCTCTGTGCCAACAGTAACAAAACATTTTAGTTTTTCTCACCCAACCATGCAACATTTGAAATGAGTGGGAGTGCTAACAAGAGTAGAGTAAGGAAATTGTGGTGTTTTGTTACTATGTGGATCACTGATATTTAGCTGTTCAATTGCAGTAAGCGTCTGCTTGAATGGCGTAACACTAAACTAGAGGTTGCTGTGTTTGATGTGTAATTCTGCTCTTAAAAGAAGTGCAAACTCATCTTTGGAGTTTAACTCCATTGATACCCATAGGACATCCTTGAGATAAAATAAATCAATACTTTACCATTTGTGACTAATTTAAATGAAATTAAGATTTGTGCATTTATTTTCTAATCACCATATCCAAGTTCTGCTTGGATATGGTGCAGATCATGCTATTCAATGTTGCTTCATTGCTAGTTTGGTAATTCTGAGACTTCAAATAGTTTCGTTACCTCTGAAATATATAAAGTCTTCCAGACAATTGAACATTCTTGTAAAGACTCTGTTAAGCAAGTTAAAGGAAGTCCAAGGGCTGTGAATCTCCCTTCTAACTTTATTGTCTTCTCAGCAGATACCATAATGATAAAAATCAGTTTCAAGTCAAAATAGTTTTGCCCTCCTTCATAAAGCCTACATAACAGTCAAAAGAATGACAGATGTCAAAAAGCTTTATACGGCTGTATCACAGTGGTCATGATAAGCCCTAAATACCTCTGTAATAAACAAGAAATAAAATAAAAAGAAATCAAGAAAAGCTTTATTCCATTGTATGTCAAAGAACTTGACCCTACCGTGTTACTCAAATGAGTGACAGGACGTGCATTGTGACACAATGAGTTTGTTTCTTTGCCAAATTATGCTTAATGAGCTGAAATTACCTTGTCTTACATGACAAGCCCTGGATATTTAACATGACATAAAATCGCATGGCCATCCTTAATATTTAAAATATATAATATACATATATATTTTTAAATTGTGGAATGTAAAAGTAGAACGAAATATTAACTTTGCCACTTGCCAAAATGATACATTCAACCCTATTGCATTAGTCTGTATTTGTAGGATCAAGCAATTGGTAGCTCATATAACATATAACTTAAAAACATTTTTTAAATAGGTTATTTCCAAGTATTTAGTTTCATACTTGTTTCAAATTTCCAAATTAAAACTTTCTATACATATCATAGTAAAACTTTGAATACACTATTTGTATATTCAATCCTTCTGAGGAGTTTTATAGGTACCCAGAGGTACAACTCTGCCAAGAGTAGAACTAAATGTTTTACATTTATTTAGTATAAAATCTGATATGTTAAAACTGCCTTGGTTTGACTGTTAGATGTTTAATAAAATATACTTCTCCCGTGAAGAAAAAATGCTTCCTAAATGTAAAAGTGCACACAAAATACACATATTAATAAAACAAAAGCAAGTCACTCTTTTGGAACTGTGGGTTATACACTTTGCAGAGAGTAACAGAGGCATCATAGAAGACAAATAAACCCATCAAACCCACCCCTCCTCAGGGTTCTGTGCCACAAGGTCCTTCCCTTCGACCTCTTTGCTCTCCCTGAGTAGAAAGTGATGGGATCTCACTGATCACTGCTAGCAGGACCGCCGCGCTTAGCGACTTCCCGCCCAGTGTTCATCTGCTTGCCCAAGTAATTTGGCCAATACATCTCCTCACTAGTAACCAACGCTGCCCTGCTGGGGGCACAGATGTCAGCTCCTACCTCTCCATATGCCCCACAACGTGCCCTTGTAAGGGCAATCAGTATCTTCGTCCTGTTACTATTGTATGATGGATACCTCTTACTAGCGGTTACGCTGGAGATTGGTGTTAACAAGAGTATTTGACACCACCACTGTAACAATTTTGCGATAGGGCTGTTATTCTTTCCCAGTGGCACGCACAGAGACCCTCACATTTCTACACAACACTGTGGCTGTTGCTGCATTTTTCTCTTATGTTCGCACACACACAAGCTTTTTAACCATAAAAATATAAATATTTCATATTCACCCTTAAAATGTATAATTTAGCATTGATTATATCATTGAGCTCTGTGTATAATTAAACTAGACGAGGGATGTCTCACTTGAGAAATAAAATCACTTGCAGTCCTTGCTAAGTGTGCTTAATTTGCACCCTCTCCAGGATATGGGTCATTAATAATACTTAAACTTGTCCATAATTGGGCTTGCAAGCCACAGTGGCTGCTGTATCTTTGCTAGTTAATCCAACAGTGCTGTCATCGCTACAGTTCAGCCTTTATTTTACTAATCCAATCGGTCTCACTCAAATGCCTCACAAATGTACCCGCTTATTACTAGAACACCAATTATTGCACATTTACAACCCCTTTTGCTGTTTTCGGCCAGTACAGTTGGTTTATTATACATTTATTGTATAAAAATGTAGTTTCCCATGAGCTGTATCTCAAGCTCCATGCTATGGTTTTGGTCTTAGTTCTGCTTTCATTCAGTTCTCTGCCACCTCATACATCTCTTGTTCCCATTACAATTCCTTATGTGCCCAAGGAATTGAGTTGTGTCAAGTGCCTGCGAGTAGAAAGGGCTATTGGGTATTCATTAAACGTAAAGTTCTCAAAATGCAGATGGCAAATAGATCCTAATGAATAGGCTTACTTGTGAATAGAGCCTTCTTCAGAAAATGCAGCAGTAGCGCTGACTCTAGACAAATCAGCAGGCAATCTGACGAGTGGCACAACAGGTAGCCTGTTCTCAGCGTTGTATGGTTAGCAGATGAGTAGGGGGAAAAAAGCCCAAAAATGTCTGTATGTACCTCAAGTGCATCTCATACAAAGGAACCTGAAGTACATTGGAACTAGAATAGAACATTTTTACAAGTTTAGGCAGTCATTAATTTAACAGAGACACGCTGAATCCCAATGTCCTGAAGCTGTGAAGATAACATATCTTTCATTTTTCTCTTTGCATGGATACCAATGTTTTCTCTCCAATTTCCAGGAGGAGAAATTTGAGATCTGGTTTGTGGATTGTGGTGACTCAGGTATCCATTAAATACTGGGTTACTGCAAGAAAGTCTCAGTAGAATAGGAAGCCTTGAGCTCAAGACCATTAGTCAATCAAAGTCTAAGCACCTCTTGTATTACTATGCTACTTGGCTAAAAAAGTCACGTTTTTATTTTTATTTTCTATTAATAGATATAAAATGTCAAATTTTAAATTAAATTGTGCTACCTATGTTTTCCGAAAGGTTAGGACAATTTTATTTGATTAGTTGTCTGACTTTGGCCAACAGTTATACCATGTAAATCAGTAGTCCATTTAGAAATATGATCCAACTGAAAGGAGCATAATGAATAGTAAACTAAAACCTCTCAGTCAGCAATATCCTGGTGCAGCTATAGCTGTATGTAGGACCTGTACTTCCCACCAAGATGGAGGAGAGGGAGAACTGTTGTCCTGTGAAGCCTGATCTGCGTTCTCCTACCCAAGGGAGGGTATGCAGGAGTCATCAGACTGTGGCGTGCAGCTGAGAGCCACGCCCTCAAGCCCGGTGAAAATCCACAAAGGGGATGATTGACAGCCAAGCTGGGGGGCGGGGAGTTGTTGCACACCTGAGTAACCAAACACAGGGGCCAACTGTGCATTCGGAAAGAGGGTTTGGAGAAGGTTAGAACGGAAATTCTGTTTTGATGACAGGTGAATGAAATGTTTTTGCTTTTTTCTGCTTATATGTTTGTTCTAGAGTTTCCCCCGAAAAGGAAGTTTTAGTTAATAGCTTTTTTATTGGTTTGTTTTCTTTTATTGTGTTAAAATGGTTTGATAGTAACTATGCCAAAAAAAAGGGTTACCCTCCGTTTCTCCATTTCCAGCTGCTCTTGGACAATTCGGACCCCCCAAAAAAGTGTGTAAAACCTTCTCAGCCATCCCACACAAAAAGGGTTTTAGTGCACAAAAGAGAAGACAGGCGTAGGTTGCAAGATCTGACAGTAGTGACTAAGTACGTTGAGGGGGATCTTGGAGGTTCTAAAAACAGGTACCAAAGTATTAAGTACAATCGGACACAACAGCATCTGTAAGCTCGCTAAACTAGCAGGTTGTGCAGGAACTGAAACCGAGCCCTGCCCACAACAATAAAACCACAGTGGCAGACCACGGTTGGATGAACCACCTTCGCCCTTACTCAGGTTAAAGACACATCACACCATCCACCTTACCTGCAAGCAGGCCACACCTGTAAAATCTGCAACACCTGTCTCATGGGTCATTCCTTGTGGCTGATCTAAATATGCCTCATCAGTGCAGGGCACCTGCACTCTAAATAATCACTTCACTCTGATCATATAATCACACAATGATTGGCTAGTGAGAGCCGGAGGAGGGGGTGGCTATAGAAATGCTCAGAAAGTTAAAAATAGGACACTAAAAACCATTCAAGAGCAGGACGGCAAAGTCATTTAAAGTCATCCAAGCTTATTTTCCTGATTGACTTTACACTTTTTGGCACCGATTTACCCCGTCCCGCCCCCCACCCCCCTCCCAAAAAAAAAAAAAGGCCATTCAATTTTCATAAGGCATCGGCAACTGGTAATCACAGACACAGCAATAACCCCCAAAACACATGTGTCTTCTTTTTCCTCCTAATTGCCTTTCTTTACAGCCTCATCTTAATCAGTGTCATGTGTCGTCCCTGACATTTACTGGCTCTCCCCGACGAATGATAAGCAGCTTATGGCGCCATAGACCATAGATTAGTTTCCCCCCTTTCTTCAGTGCACGGTATCTAATGGGAATGCGCCGGCTCCATCCCCTCATTTGGACTCATTTGATGGAAATCATTCATATCTCCGAGATGGGTAGGAAGCAGTAAATGACACGCACCAAAATAAACGGAGATTCAAATGATTGTAGCAGACTGCCAAAGCCCGGTCCTCTTAATTGGTCATTGTTCGACGAATCAGGGATCTGCTCGCTTATCAGCGTCCTGATCAGTGCAAATATAAAGTGACTGATTTAATTAGAAGGGTTTTGTTTTTGTTTTTGTTAGTTGAGGTTGTTTCATTTTTCAGGTGTAGATTGACTAGTAAATTAATGATGTTTGACTCTATCAGGATTTAAGAAAACCATACTACTACTACCACTGGCAACAGCTATTATTTTTGCTGGGGGTGTGGTGGGGGGGGGAATAAAACACAAAAATGAGTGAGTTCATAAAGTTGGTAAAGTTGGTAATTTGATTGGTTGGTCGATAAGGTTTAGAAACACGATATACTAACAAAATAAATCAGTGTCTATAAGAGGTGCCATTAGTAATAAGCCTGGTCAACATCACATAAAGTTATGTTAGCTAGCTACCCTATATTTCTGTTGTAATATAATCAATGCTGGTTATCTAATTCTGCTATTCTTTCATTGAATATCACTAAACTCCCTTAACTGTACAATTTTCGTGTATAAGGTAATCTATAAAATATAATCAAAATTATTTGAAAATTGAAGACCAGGTTTTTCCCATAAATGTCCATTGTTAAATTGACATTGCCTTTTAATTGTTATCCAGCACCCTTATGTTAGCACCCTGTTGAGTGCACATACAAACTCTGTGCCCAGTGAAACCCACATTTAGCAATTCTGACATGCATAGTTTCCATTGGCAGTTTCTCAGAGAGTACAAAGAAAGGAGTTTCCATTAAATTGTGAGAAAAATCATACATTTACATCTTATATTTCCGTTATGTTTTGACAGTGCCATCAACTGATAACTGCAGTATAGCTCTTAGCTTTACAATGAGAATGTATTGTGATAAATGAATCACAATGCATTTTAATGGAAGACAATTTAGTCAGTCATGTAATATCCAGACTCTAATTGGACAAACGCAGTTTCATTCCGTAAATGTTGACTCCGCCCAGAAGCCCAGCTTCATATTCAATTTACACTGTGCGCATACTCGCCTCAGGGTGTTTATTAAACGAGTTTGATATTTTCAGTATTCAATTAGTCAAAAACAATGCTAACAATGGGCAAGTGGACAGTTCCAATCATTCCACAGTGATAATTTAAGTTAACACCCTCCTTAGTCAGCTCAACAGATTCCAAAGGACAAGGAAGAATTAAACACCATGGTTTAGTCCACTAGCCAGCTGTAACATGCTTTATCTTTTGCTTTATCTCTTAGTCTCTATGGGGATAATTCAACCAAGTAAGAGATTAACATAAATTAGCAATGGTAGACGACGTGGAAATCCTGGTATGTTAGCTTGCTGGGCTGTCTATCTGAGGATTGATCCGACAATCAGTGTGTGTCAGGGTGCTGTGTGAGATGGCCAGGTATGTGAGGTGGGGGTTACATTATATTTTTTCCCCTCGTGAGCGGGTCACAGTGGCAAAAAAGTTTGAGAACTGCTGCTATAGAGGGAGCAGATGGCGAAGGCTTTGCAACTAGATACACTCTGTCCTGTAAAAAGAAGAGCAGCCTCTTAAATAATTCTTAATCTTACTAGCGTGCAGTACTGCTATCTAGGCAATGCTGAGGTCTCACATGCCAGAAGGGTTTGTTTCAACTCCAATCTTTAGAATTTGAATGGATGGCATAGCACTGGAGGTCATTTGCTTCTATTTTGACATTCCCCTGGAGCTACTGCTCACTGATCTAGATACAGATCTGGTCCAGAATTTAGCAATTCAAAAGATGATGATGATGATGATGATGATGATTATGATGATGATGAAAATATCATCGTTACCATGACATGGTGTTAAATTAAAGCTTCAGTTGAAAAACTCCATATGACTAACACAGGTACAGATCTGTGCTGTTAATAGTTTCGTCCCATATTTTTAACATATTAAAAACCCATAATCACTTCGGCACCAGGTGGAGGGAAATTGCAGTTCTACCCTTGGGCATTATAACCTGAATCGCTTCAGGAAATACCCAGCTGTATAAAAGTTTAAAACTGTAGCCCAAGTACGCCGCTACTGTAGCGGCCAGTTCTAAGCAAATCAATAATTATGTAAAACGTTGAAATAACATCAAAGGATTTACAAACCAGACAGTAACAAAAAACATACAAAAATAATAATAATAATACTAATCTGTGATGACATGTATTATTAAATTAGCAAGGTCCATTTACAGATACAGCTTCCTTGTGCTAATGATGATTCATCAAATTTAAAGTTTGTGTGATTTAACAAAAAGACTGCACGGGGGGCATTTTAATCTAGACAAAGAAAATGTATGGAAAATAAATGTGTCTGGAGGCCATCGATCATTCATGTTGTGCCATATATTTCCGAGTGCTGATGTAACGTATTCTCCACAAAACGGTTTATCGTTTGTTTATTTTGTTTCCGCTGTGCTGTTTATTGTATCTCTGACTTCTGTGTACAAACTTCGCGGTCACACACGGTTCCTATCCTACGCAATATCTCATGGTGTGGTTAAAATGTGCTTAGCTGATTCAACTAATGCAAAAGTAAAAGAAACCTTTTTCTGGTAAAAGAAAGTTTCCAGGTTATCATAAAAGTAGGTTCTACCATCTCTATTTAATGTCAAACACTTTAACGAGTTAAAGTCACGTGTGTTGTAAGGTACCGGTAAAATAGCTGGAGTATTGGATAGGGCCATGCAGCTTAAAACTAAAATGCTATATGCACCCTTGAGCAAGGCCCCAAACTAAAGTTTTGACTCAAGTTATCACTGGTAAACACAGGAATTTTGCTTAATTTTAACTGGGAGTTTCCTGTATAAATGCAAAAACAAAATTACGCGCATGTAAACAAAGCACTGTTTTGGTTCTTAACCTGTTCACCTGACTGAAATTTCACAGAGGCAATATCTGGATTTGGTCTGGAGTGTATCGTGTAGACGGTGTTTATTCCTTTGAAAATTCCGCATTTCCTAATTAAGTCTCACAGACTGTTGTCAGGAGGATACACTTTCAAAGCAAGGTTGGGCTGCATTACATGCTGAGAGGACAGTGCACGTAAGCCGTGATTTTTCCAAGAAACCATAAAAAAGCGATAACTTGTTATCCTCAATCCGAGTTGGATCTCTCGCGAGCTTTTTTTGTTCCTTCCTCTCCTGTACTGCAACACCTGTTCATTATCTTTCACGACGGGGGTCTGGGCTTCATGCGGATCGGCCATCTTGTCCGGCGGCTTGTCATCTTCACGTGCGGGGAAGTGCTTGGGCGCTTGGAGCTGGTGCTGATGACAACAGTCTTGCCACACGCTCCACATGCGCTCCCCGAGAAGGTCACAGTGCCGCGGGAGCAGCCACTATGAACGCAGTCAGCATTTACTTTTAGATGCGAAACCAACCGTGGTAATTCGAGTTGTCTTCTTGTCTACTTGCCCTGGTTGGTGTCCGTAGAGGGAACTTAAATTATATGGACAAAAGTATTGAGACACCTACAGATTACACCTACAGGAGCTTTTATGACATCCTATTCTAATTTCATAGGCATCAATATCGAGTTGGTCCCCCCTAGTACAGCTAGAACAGAAAAGGGCCTTCCTCAAACTGTTTCTACAAAGTTGGAAGCATCAAATGTCCAAAATGTCTTGGTAGGCTGAGGCATTAACATTTTCCTTCAGTGGAACTCAGGGGCCTAGGCCAACCCCAGAAAAACAACCCCATAGTATTATCCCATCTTCACCAACTTTACAGTTGGCACAATGCAGTCAAGCAGGAAACATTCTCCTGGCATTCGCCAAACCCAAAGTCGTCCATCAGACTGCCAGATAGAGAAGCGTGATTCGTCACTCCACAGAACACGTTTCCACTGCTCCAGAGTCCAGTGATGGCAAGCTTTAAACCACTCCATCCGATGCTTGGTGATGTAAGGCTTGCATACAGCTGCTCGACCATGGAAACCAATGCCATGAAGCTCCCGGCGCACAGGTTTTGTGGATATGTTGGCGTTGGCGACTTTTATGTACTATGCGCCTCAGCACTTGGCGCCCCCGCTCTGTAACTTTATGTGGTCTGCCACTTCATGGCTGAGTTGCTGTGGTTCCTAAACGCTTCCACTTTATAATAATACCACCTACAGTTGATCGTGGAATATCTAGGAGGGAAGAAATTTCAGGAACTAACTTGTTGCAATGGTGGCATCCTATTACAGTACCCGGCTCAAATTCAGTGAGCTCTTTAGAATGACCCATTCATTCACATATGTTTGTAAAGGCAGACTGCATGGCTAATTGCTTGATTTTATACACCTGAATTCAATGGGACTGAATGAAACACCTGAATTCAATGATTAAGAGGTGTGGCCCAATACTTTTGTCCATATAGTGGATCTAGGCCCATTCCTGTTGGTTGATTGTTAATGCTTTCTATCAGCATTCATCGTCATTACCACTGATAATATTCCAGGGACGGAAGGAGTTGGTATTGGTATGCAATTAAAGATACATAAATGTATAGATGCCACGCATACTCGTATTCGCGTCACAGAAATATTATACAACAAATTACAGAAAAACTCGCATGTAATGTAGATTTACAGTTGCAGACTGCCATGAAAACAAAATAAAATATTTCCATCCCTGTATTCCTTTAAACTTGTGGTGGTTCCACTGGATTAATAGGTTATCTGATGGAACGTTGTAACTTCAATAAACATGGTTTGGAAGGCACTCTGTTGCTGGAACTGCAACAAAACCACAGTTGTTTACCAATTCCAATAAACAGGAATTGGGTGAAGGCGGAACTACCTAGGGCCAGGGAGGTAACCACAATGGTTTCCCTGAGAGCCAACCGTGACAGGGGGGTAAAAGCTGTGACCAATAGGGAGCAGTAAAACAATGTGGTGATGCTGTGGCCACCTCCCATTAGAGGAAGGGCGGGTATGTTTGAATTGTACAAAAACTGGTGTGCCAAGGCTGTTTGTTCGGTTGTTCCATGGACACCACGGCTTTTGTTGTGTTTATGTTATAAAAGTCTTAATCTCCTAACTACAGTTTCAATGGAAAAGAGTAAAACAATCATTGTTTGTCGAATTGGAAATCACGACAAACTGTGGAGAACATTGGACAGGGCAGGCGCTCAATGGGAATAATGTGTATGGTCGTGATTGTGCTTGAGACTAATTAAA
The DNA here is from genome assembly GCA_025775065.1 of Hiodon alosoides. Classification (NCBI taxonomy): domain Eukaryota; kingdom Metazoa; phylum Chordata; class Actinopteri; order Hiodontiformes; family Hiodontidae; genus Hiodon; species Hiodon alosoides. The sequence continues at coordinate 23,137 of JAOYSI010036015.1, forward strand.
TGAGTGTACAGTATGACATACAGAAATATGTGCATGCATGTGTAAGAGGTTAGAAAATGAGCTTGTGTATAATCTAATCACACACTCCAGGTTTCACAATACAGGTATTTAAGACACGGCACAGAAACCAACCTGAATGCTACCATCCTTAATTCTTTCGTTGGTTATAGTCTTTTACACAATGGCTCACATGGTGAGCTTTCGCACAGTTCAAGCAACTACACAATCACAGTTCCAAATCAATGAGGAAACATTCAACTAATTATACTCAAGGCAGATTAAGAAGTTACCGAACAGCAAGCTAAACGACAGGTAAAATGATAGTTGTCTTCAGCTAAAAGTGATTCTGGGAAATCTCTTTCCTCCACAAATGCAAACGCAGTTTATTTTGTTTATTTTTCGTGCAAACTATGCCACAGCAGACATCCTAGTCGCTAATTACCGAGCTCACTAATTAGTCAGATATCAAGGAGCTATATTATGCCATTTATGTGTAAGAAATATTTTTATTCATAGATCAATGAATTTAAAATAACCTTTAGCCATTGTATAAACTTTGCCTCGGGGGCCGTATCACACCCTAACGACATGATTAATTTTCCTATAACCACACTGCTTGTTGTGGATTATCACTTAAACGGAGCCTCGGGAGTCATCGGACTTCTCTTCTGGCGTAGCAGCTGTTGATGGGCTAAAACAATGTACATGTAGTCACCCATGAAGTTGTGAGCCTCAAGACCGTTAACTCCGTTACTGATTCATCAAACTCCATCGATTCTGGCACTGTCAGTGGCGTGGACAAACGCAGAGTAACGCTAGCATTGCTGTCTTCTTATGGATTAAATACATTGATATAACTTTTTAAACAAGATTAAGCCAACAGTTTAAATTAATAACACGTGCACTAGACTAGGGTGGTGCAAAAGACTAGTGCAAAGCAGTGATGCGAGACACATCTCTTGTGTTATAGGCGTCAGGGAATAAGAGACGCATGGAACCAGAAGAATGAATTACGTTTTTAATACGTCTCTGCAATGTAAAGTCTCCACATTATCACCTAATAAAAATAAGAGAAGCAAATCTCACTTTAATTTGAATACCAAGAATACCAATGGGATAGTTTTGCAAGCTAACAAACAGGTCTATTCATTTTTTATGTAACATACTTGCCGATATCCACCTGCATTGTCTTTACACTTGATTTTATGTTATCCATCAATCCCTCCAAATCCTAAGCAAAGTACCAAAATAAATTGACAGCTATGCATTTTTCAATTTTGTCACTGTGTAATTTTGATTTTACAATGTGGAATTGAGATAAAGGGTAGACATTTTGGCTTTCTTACATATACACATATTTCTTATAATCTTGTATCTTGATGCCAGATTCTTAGTTACTTACATGCTTAATTAATGGGAAATAATAAATACAAATGTAAATAGAAATAAATACTAATCAGTTTGAGGTTACATCAGGCCACACTGTTAGACCCAGGATATATCAGACTACAGAGCTACAGACTACCAATTTTGGGTATTAATATGAGACATTGAGAAGAGGTTGGAGCCACCACTGTGCACATGTCGGCAATAATCGCTCAAATGAATGGTTACCGACGTATGACTTTTTGTTGTTAATATCTTGGGCCAGAAACCAATTCTGGTACTGATAAACAAACATACCAAAAAACTTATGTCTTATGAATTATTTATGAATCATTTTTAATATTCTGATTAAGCACTTTTAACTCTGTCTTTGAACTGAGGTATTCACTTTAATCTATGTAATTAATCATGAGCATTAGCAAAACGTGTGTATTTACTTTACCAAAATGGCTAGATCAAGAACAGTTATTTAATTGTCAATAATTTATTAAAAAAAAAAAAAAAAACGCTGTTCAAATGGTCCTCCATACCTGATATAGGAACCACATCCTGCTGGATTTAAAAGGCAATGAGAAAGCTTCCAATAAGACCAGAAAATCGGATTAACAAAAACCTGAGGATTTCCCACCCTCAAATTATCTTTGTCTGTAATTACATATAATAAAAAAACACTTTTAATCTAACTGGATTTGTATAAAATAGTTATATATATCTGCAGTTAAAAATGTCACTGTGGTATACTTGGAAAAATTCAAGAATGAACCGATTTATACATTGTAAAAAAAAAAAGAAGTAATTTCAGAAGGTTATCAAAGCATTTTAAAATGTTCCTGTATGTAGTTATATAAAGGTAAAGATATAAAGGTAAAGATATAAAGGACATTACTTGCATAAATGCTTTAAAAAGCTTTTTCGGGTCTAACATATATCTCTCAGTTACGCTCCTCACTCCGATGGTAATGGCTATGGAGTGGTGTGGAACGCAACAGCCCACACGCACGCACACTGGAGCTGGGGGGAACCGATAATGGAGAGTGAACACACACACACAAGTGTACCCAACAACTAAATAACATAAATCCAAACTAGGGATGTTTGTTTAACTTTCAACATTTCCAAAGGAAAGTATAATTGCTACAAACAGTACAGACAAGTTACCCCTTGTCTCATTGTAATCCGATGGGGATACCGTGAACCTATGCAGGGACAATGCAAGGGTTAATATGAAATTTTTAATAAAACGGATAGACCCGTTCACACATTTTTATCGGTCAGCTTGTGTTCTGTACGCGCAGTTCTGATCATGTAATCTGCTGGACCTGAACAAGGAAACGGACATTAGTTTTCCAAATGCCAATCCTAAATAGGGAGTTATTCATTTACCAGAGTGTTCCCGGAATCAGAAGCAGTCAGCCAAAGAGAGTAGAAGTAGCTAGGTAGGGGGGCCGTGGTATGTCCTGAATATTGGCATGGCTACGGGTGTTGTTAGGTGCGGGGAGAAAGCCTCAAGTGCCTCATCAACTTTTATAGAACTGATTCACATCGGCAGATACTGAGACCATTTTTCCCCCAAAACACTTGAGACCTTTTAAAAAGGATATTGCTATTGCTTAAACTTGAACATGATTAGGCCACAGTAAGCTGGCACAGTTACAGATTTAATACGGCATGTGTCCATAGTAACCTATACCAGAAAAATAAGTTGGCAGCTACCGTGTATCTATCATGCAAGTGCACTGTAGTTATACGCTGGAGCAGTATGCAGATTTCAAATTGACTTAATTTTCTGGTTACATATCTGTTACCCAGAAAGCCCATACTATGTCATGCAGTCTCCAATTAAAGTGGAGGCGCTGCGCTACAATTTATGATTTATGATTCACGTTTTAGTAATGCATTTCCCAATTTTTAAGCGGGCCAGGAGAGGCCGCATAAAATCAATAGGGCATTACTGATTGAGCAGACGGTGCAGCGTCTGCATGCATTGGATGGCAGACTAAAAGGGCAGATATCGAGCATACCTGCATATTTGTGTTTCCGCTGTTTGCCCCCATCACCACCCTAGACTGATGAGAGACATGGCTGAGCTGCTTTTGCCATGTATTTTGTTATGGAATATTATGACTTACATATAAATTACCATGCAAAAAAAATTCCATCATATTCACATCGGTTTATAATGTAGATTGAATAGTGATACAAGGATCATTTTGTAACTACATTATACTAGCAATGAATAGCAGCCTGTAAAAAGCAGTTAAAAATTAATGCAATTGCACTTGTACTGTTGTTCGATAACTAGTGATTTATCTAATACAATTGTGCTCTCACATAGATTTGGATGAAAGTGTTATTTGTTACGTGAAGTGCAAGTTTCTGTGTGTTGTTTGTTTAATCAGATTCTTTTTCTATATTATTAGGGCTTTGAAAATCAGATCACATTTTAGGTCAAATTAACACAGATTCTGTAGGGTGCACAAACTTTCTCTCATTGCTGTAGATCAGAAGCTGCATCTTCATTACATCAACAGGGAACTGGTAAGGAACCCCCTTCCAGTCCAAAGGTGTTTCTCTCTTCTCTCAGTCTTTTTTTTTTTTTGCCTGATGACAGTCATTTTTATGAACTTTGTGTAGAACATCTAATAAAAAGGATTGTTTCCTAAAGTTCTAGAGATGTTGAGTTTCTCATGTCAACAAACCTGTCTGAAAGCTAACAAATTATTCCAGCAGAAACTTCAAAATACAAGGGCTTGTATCACCAAACCATGTTTGGGCAGGAGTTTGGGCATTTCTGAAACATTGTTCTCAATAATCCCAGCCGTGGCAGAATCTTTTTCATCTGCTAGTAAAAAAACGAACTGGAAAGTGTACAGGGTTTGTTTTAGAACAATGCTCTATGCAGTTTAATCACTGTCTCGCCAGAGTTCATTCATTACCCTGCTGATGGTTCTCCATCCTTTATGCTTTGTTTATACGGCAGAAAATCCAGCTAGTAGCTGAACCACATGGAATTTGGCCTCGCTTTTTGATGGCTTCTTGCAGTGAAGCGTTGTGTTTTGCTGAATGTGCAAAACAAAATTCAAGAGATGCAAATAACAGTTTAGCATCCAGGATATTCACTGTTCCCTACGACAGCATGAGGTCTGATTTGTGAGCATAGCTATGGTAGGTAGGCCGTCCCTCACATCTGACTTGTAATTTGAGATCAAAAGGCAAAAACCAAAAATAATGGTAGAGTAAATAATCTAAATCGGCATTCACTGTTAGCCAAATCATAAAATATTGTACACCCCACTTCTCTTATCTGTCACCTTGGCGCCTTCCTGCCGATCACAACGCACTGACGCTGACTGACGTCAACCAGAGGGAGATCAAGGTTAAATGATTGACTGACACAGGGGAATTAATACATAGCAATGCCTGCCTCCTCTCATGTGTGTTTTGTTTATGTATGTGACATTGTAAGATGAAAGTATGGAGGCATATGATTAGCAAATCACTGTGCTGCAGTTGGCAGAATCGCTGCGACTGCATGAGAAGCAGTGGTACTCTGAACAGCTTTCACAGAGTGCAATGTTGAGTGCAAAATAAATACCATCAAATAAAAATAAATATAAAATAAAGGTATAACGTATTAAATTCAAACACATAATTATAAAAACTTCTTGTAATTAACTTAATATCTTTAGTCTCGTTAGGGTTAAAATGTTTTGGTACAACTCACCGGCAGTTTGCCCCTATAAATATGGCTGTGTTCGAAACGGGTAGAAATGCTGTCTCAGAAGGTGTCTAATAGGACAGCGAGGCATCGAGTGCTGTTCAAAACGGATCGAATGATCTTTTCCTGTCTCGTAAGATGCCTTCAAACTGCCCACGTGATGGCTAGTTTTGAAGGCAGCATCGATGCTGACTTGATGCTGCCTATTACCAATAAATCTGTGCGGCTAGACTGAAAACTAACGAAACTAAACGTGCCGTCAGTGCTGCCCTAAAAGGTTGTTTGAAACCAATGTTCTTAGAAGATGCTTTCACTCGAAAGTTATGCCTTCTGAGGCTCCTGTCTATTACAGCAGCTAGGCAGCGAGGCAACTGCCTTCTGTTTCAAACTCAGCCATTGGCTGTTTGGCAAGGATATGGAAATGAAGTACACCAGGACCGGAGTTAAGAACCTCTTTGTTAGAGGGGAAGCATTTTATGGACCTTTTTTATGCTACTCACTGAAGGAGTATTTTTTTTGGTACTTAAAAACTGCAGTCTCAGTCTAGATAATCCACTTACATTTAATTTATTTACTATGTAAATAGTTTCTTGCCAAATGTTTATTTTAAGCATGTATTTTTGTTGTGATCTGATATTTTTGTTAATTCATTGCTAAATGATTTTTTTGTTCTGGTTTTTAGATTAACTTGGAAGGATGTGATTAGGTACAGAATGAATTTATGATGCTGTGCCCGCAATTTGATATACATTATGATACATGATGCAACTAATAGAGAAACATCCCTTTCTTATTGGATTTTAATCATAATTAAATATATATTATTTTAATTTAGACTAAATTAACTGCTCATCTAAAACTATTCATAATGAAAGACCCTTTCTTTTATCTGAAACATTTTGCTCCTATGAACTTGATGATAAATGTGCCAAATGTTTAATAAATGTGAGAAATGTATGCTAATCAACTCCGCTAGTGTCAGAGGTATTAAGTGGGTGGAGGAAATTGGATTTTGTAAACAGATTTCACTGAAATTTGACATTCTGATGTGCCTCATGTATTTTACAAACTGGAATTAGACCTCAGATCTTTATACGTTTCATTTTTGATTATTCTGATTTTTTAGCTGTTAATGCAAGTACTTCAAACAAAAAGCAATAACGCGACCTGAAAATATGGTCCCGATGACCTCACAAATAAAAAAATATGTTATTGTTTTTACCATTTACTGTTTTTTTACTATATATATATATATATATATATATATATATATATATATATATGTTTTAGTGTTTGTTTTTTTTATTTTTAAAGACAGCG
>JAOYSI010036026.1:0-29556 GCA_025775065.1 Hiodon alosoides
GCACACCTCCGCAAACACCTGGGACTCGAAGTTCCTGCCCTGGTCGCTGTGGAGCTCCTCGGGGACCCCCAGGCGGGTGAACATCCCCTCCAGCAGGGCATCGGCCACCCTGGTCGGGGAGGGCATAGGCTTCGGGCCACTTCGTAAAGTAGTCCAGGATGAACCGGTTGCCCGACTCCGAGCGGGGGAAAGGACCCAGGACGTCGATTCCCACACCCCCACCTGGTGCTGCTGCAGCAGTGCGCGGGGACCTTTCTGTGCCCGACACACATCGCAAGTCCGGCAGTGGTGAGCCACGTCTCGGTGGCAATGGCCCCAATAAAATCGCTCCCGCATCCGCCGCATGCAGTCGGCACTAGCCTGGACGCGCCAACCCTTGGAGTCCCACCCCAGCTGAGGATGGTACTTAACCTGAATTGATTCAGTAAATATCCAGCAGTACAAGTGGATGAATGTAGAAATTATAAGCTGTGTATATAGCTTGGGATAAAAGCATTGCTAAATTGTAAATTGCTACTATTTAAAATTCTCTGATGTCTTTGTGTGTCAACACATACATTTAATGTTAGCTTATATAATGTTGGCCGTTATAGGTTACTCACCATCTTTTTAAAACAGGTTACAACACAGATTCAAGTAAAATATCTTAACCAATTAAAACTGTTGTGGAAGGAAGTGGCAATAGTTGTGCAAGTCACATGACTATTACCCGGAAGTTTTGAGTGAAGCGCCAGAGAGGCGAGAGAAAGGCGGGTGAAAATAGCTAACTTTTACGCTCACGTTCACCAGGCGAACACGGTAATAATTACTGTTACCTTATTAAGCACTGTTAAACCTTGTTAATAGGTAAGTGCTGTATTTTTCTGCCTAAGGAATGAGAAAGCGTATATCAATGTTGTTTTTTGAGCTTGAAACTGTGGACATCAGTAAGAATGTGGACTCTTATGACCAGTGTAGATACACAATTAGCCACAGCAACAATATTATCCATTATTTTGATTTCAGTTTGGAATAACTTTTAATATATATATTTTTTGTTTTAACGTCAGTGTTGTTGTATAGCAACTCCTTACATCCCTTGTGATACTGACAAAAATTGGGTATACGGTGTGTCAGTAGTATTTTAGCGACCTTATAGTAGCAAACCTAAATAGACAGTTCCCTTCAAGGCAAAGGCCAATACCTCACAGTAGCTTGTAAACCACTGCTACATTATACATCAAATTATTATTCTGACTGTAATTTTAATTTCTAGGTTGTGTGCATTTTAGGCAATGTGGTAAGTATTAAACCATATAATTGGGCTAGTTTGGCACTTCTGGCAACATGGAAAGAATAATGTTCTCAGCAATTTGGGCAGGGATCCCAAACATTTGACTGTATGAAGGAACATCCAGCAGTGTGTTCTCAGGGCACAAGGGTGTTGCCAGTTTGGGGATGACCAGTTAATTCGATTTTCGCTTCAATTTCTTTGACATCTGATAAACAAAGCATTGAATCCTTGCGACCATGTCATTTATAAAAATGCTGTATATTACTTTTTATTTATATAAATTATTATTTAGAAACAATGCTGTTCTACTTTTATGAATAAGTTTAAAACCAGCAGGTGAAATCATACACATTAAAATCTATTCCACACACTACAACAAAATATAACAAAAGCACCTTAATCCACCTGTAAGTTGTTCATGAAGAGAAATTCCGCCTGAAATTAAACAAATAAAGCAGTTTAATGACAGTTTTTAGGAGATTTAAAATGCAAATTGTTCATTTTCTCTTTAAAATATAAATGGTGTTAGAAAATACCAAAAAGTCCACTGGATCTGCAGGTTTAATTCTGCAACAGTCGATCAACCCTTGAGTAAGAGTCGGAATCACATTTGTCACCAAGTAGTTCCGCAAGGGGATAGACTGGGCCTCCAGCAACTCTTGCTCCTGCTTTTTCACTTCTTCTAGACGCTTGCTCTGAACACACAACATGAAACCGCAGAACTGTTAAATTATATTCAAACTAATCACTCGCAGCATACTACATACATCTGTCACTCGTGACGCATTCACATTGGCCTTAGTGAAACAGAATTTCCACCTTGCTACTCTGCCATGAGTCGCATTTTTGCCATGTCATTCTGATGGTGGATTCATTATTACTGACTTTAGCCGAGGCAAATGGCCTGCAGATCCAAGGATTTTGTTCTAGAGTTCTTTGTGACTTCCTGGATGATTTTAAGCTTTACTCTCTGAGATTTTGGCAGAACGGCCACTCCTGAAAAGGTTCACTACAGTCCCAAATACTGCTCTGAGTGTGTTTGTTGGCTTCAGGAATTTTCATTTGATTGTAGCATGATTCTAGAACCGGTGTGCTGAACTCTGAGCTTACCACTCTAATGGCAAGGGCTAAATTTAGTCTGATTGATTGAGTAGGGCTGATTGTTAACCAATGTACTCAAACTGCTCAACATTATCATCCCTTTAATTGTGAAGAGTTAATGGGGAGTCAATAACTTTTTTACACCTGAAGATTGCATGTTTGATAACCTTGCATACCAAAACAAATGACAAAGTATACTTTATATACTTCGAAAATCCACAAAAATATCTGACCATATTTTAAGTGAAAAATTCAGAATTCCTCTTCGTGGTACCGTGTATATAATTAATTAAGAATTCAAGAATACGTTGTTTCACATAACTCGTAAAACAAATGTGCACTGGAATAACTGGTCAACCACAATTCTCACGAATAATTGGCATCAACCAGGGTGCTTCTCTTGTAGACATTATCAAGTCTGTGGCACCGTAACAGTACTTTCAAACCAAGCCCCTGAACATACCCACTCCTCCCAGCGAGTCACTCTGACAGAAGCTTCCTCTGCTTCCTTCTGCTCCACCTCAGCCATTTCTGATGCCAGCCTTCTCAGCCTTTCGTCAGCACGCTGTTGCTCTTGTTCCTCCAATTCCTCCATGCTGGGGCCGTAGTTTTTGGGCTCCCCCACGGCCTTAAATATCTTATCAGTCACAACTAAATAACCCATGTCATCACTGCTGGTTATTTCTACAGGGAAGCACATAAGATATGTCATGGATTACTTTTGATTTTAGATTTGTAATACATTGTAATACAGGAAGCAACTTAGAATAAATTTTGGGTCCAATATACAGCAGGTCCAGCACATTCCTCAGTTGTATATAAAATATAATTGATAAATAAGGTAAATTTTTCAGGTCAAATGAGCAGGTGAAGCTAAAAAACTGTAACTAATAGATACTGTGACTATTCACTTCAGTAGAAGGCTCAAACATTATTCTTACAGTACCAATGTGCTCAGGGTGAATCTCCAGCTCGTCAAAATAGTTGAGCACTGTTTCATCTTCAACGTTGTTCTCTCTGTAGCTTTCCAGGTTGTGGAGGAACAGGCTTTGGGAATAGTCTGTTCCTTCCTCTGGCAGATTCAGCACACGGCTTTTCAAAAACGCATCTGTGGCCTCCATGCAGAACACATGCTCTACACCAAACACAACGGAAATATAAGCCTTTTTATGAAGCTGCCTTTTTTGCTTTATGTATATTTGATACATTTCATATCTCATAAAGCTATAATAAAGTTACAATACATCCAAATTAAAATCAAGAGCTAATAGGTCGACATGAATGACATAAAGCATTATATCCAATATAAGCATTATTCAATTATATGTCTTTCAACACATCGAAAATTTGAGAAAAGCTACAAAAAGAAATGTTGCTGTGACGGGCAACTAGATATTTGTCTCAAACCTCAAATTATTTCTTTTTTTAGTAGGGAGAGTACAGACGTCCAAACTTCTTTCATAACAGCTCTATCACTTCTGCCATGTTAATTTAATAGAATAGTATCTTTATAGATAATAAAAATATATATACAGCCTTTTTTAAAAAGTAACATCAAATAAGCCTGAAAATTGTATACTAAAAAAATCAAAGACAGTTTCCTTATAATTAACAAACCAGGAATGATTTTCTTGTTGAATGGTGGAATCTTGGATTTGGAATCTTCTTCATCTTCTATTCAAAATTAACACTTTGTTAGTAAAAAGAAACTGACAAATAAGCAACTAGAAAATATTTAAATAAATATAAATTAATAATTTAAAAAAAAGATTTACCATAGAATAACACCTTGGCTTGTTCATATGTTTTAGGAAAGCCATCTAAAACAAATCCTTGGTTTTTACATTGCGTCGACTTAAGCTTATCTCCCATGATGCGGATAACAAATTGGTCATCCAGTTGACCTAATGAGAGCAGACTATCATGAGTTTCTTTGACTTATCTTAATGAAATAACTAAGTTCAGGAATGACATTGTAAATTACCAAAAGTAAACATTGTTACGCTCGACATTAGGGGAATTTTGGGCAACAATAACTCATAATACTTGTATATTTACTGTATATTGCTTTTATTTTCTTGCATCTACATTGTACGTCATGTTGAGAGTGACAACTAAATAAATTCAAGCTACATAAATAATGTTTAATGCTGCCACTCAATACCTCCATTCTTATCCATGTTCTCCTTTAGTGTCTCAAGAAGCTCCTGTGCCATTCCGGAGGATTCCTCGTTCTCTTTCTGTCCGTCCTCCAACTGAATCTGCTTCTCCTGGAATTTAAAAAGAATTGAAGCATGTTTAGAAGCACATATCTAATCTAATCATGTCAAAAGAAAATAATTTTGAGCTCAATTGTCATAGAAAGTTTATTTAGGTGAAGAGTTGGGTACTCCAGCTTATTCCCCTTCAAAAAAACCTTCTATATCTAATTGGTGCGCAGATACCAGCAATGAATACTGACCAAGAGCCCCATGGTCTCAGATATAGTATCTTTGACTTTGATGTGATGAAGTTTGTAGTGTTTGCATATCTTTTCTGCCACTGTGCTCTTTCCAACAGCTGGAGGTCCCAGGATGCAGATACGAATGGGCTGAAAGAAAATTAACATTTCCATTAACGACGTAATTAAATTACTTGAGCAGACACTTCCCCCATCCAAGACATTTTACACCGCTTACTCCATAACATAAAAGCATGTATCATACATTTGAATATGAATCCACTTTCACCTTAAAGGTGGGCACCTATATCATTATCCTCAAAACCAAATTTAAATGCCACCTTAATTAAATAGCGATATGTACAACTAACTAAAGAATATTAAGATATTTAAATATTAATATTTAAGATTAAACGCTAAACAGCTTTTACCTTTAATTATTTTACAGTATATCATTTTAAATGCAATTTATTAAAACAATTGATAATTTATTTAAGTACTTAGTGAACACCTCACTCAAGAATACAAAAAATATGCTAATTAAAATCAAAATCAAATTCAATAACAGGGTTCAGACTTACCAGAAGTCCTCTGGTTTGCTTGTATTCCTCCACAACACGTTCTATGTTTTCTACAATCCCCGACTCAGACACCCAGAGTAGATTAAAATTCTCCTTCAGAAAAACAGCCTCGATCCTTAAGTTGACTAAAAGATGGTCAACCGCTGTTTGCTAAACGAGATGAAAAAACATTTTAAAACCTTTGGTCCAGGATTTTTGCCTTTATTGAAATAATGCAATATAAATGGTAAAGAACAGTAGAATAAAGTCAATTAGGTAGACCAGAATAACACCGGGACAGTCCTGTGGTGTCTTATGCAAAGATTTTGAGCTTTTTAATGCATGGGGATGGATTATTTAGGTTTTCAGTGCATTGATGCTACATATTAAATAGAAAATGACATGCATTGCTTAATGACAGGTAAATACAATTTTCTGCTTGCAAGGGTAACATGGGAGGTCACCGTAAAGTACAGATTCAAGAAAAGCTTACCATGTTGCCAATCGTGAAAGGCAATACTGACCCTAGAATGTGCACCTAGAGAATTCACATAAATAATGAGGCTAGCTTAGTAGCTAGCTACCAGCAAAAATGCAATCAAAGTCAGGCCCATCCTCATAGAAACCTTGGATCTGTGCTTCAAAAAAACAAAAACAAACCAAAACAAAAAAAATGTAACGCCATGCTGGTGGGAAACACCACATAACTCATTCTAAAAGCCAGAAAACAAAATACAAAATACCTTGTCACTAGCTTTCACCAAAAATCAAATGTCAAAAATCAAATGTCCTTCAACAATCAGGTTTCTGCAAGCGAACTCACAGAGTTTATCACCATGTTGTCCATCAACAGTCATATAGTATATATAACACATCATATTTGTGGTCGAACTAAAGTGGAAGCATTCTTTAAAAATGTGTAGTGCAGAGTATGAAATTAGCAATAGGTATCCACAAAGAATATGCAAAACGCAGCATTTTTTTTACGGTTGTCATCTGGTCACCCTAATCTCATACATAGCTCCACAAACATGACATCAAATTCATTTTTTTAAATAGATACTGCATGAATTCCTAAACCTAATTTCCATGACTGTACTTATCTCTAAAGACATGAAGCCTTGAACCAATCAAATTCAGAACCACACCATTAAATCCCGTGTAAGAAAAACATCTTCCTTTGGAACCCCTTGGATTTTTCCTGGTCCAAGTACAAAGCTTATCGCCTGAGAGAGACATAGAAGTATATCAGTGATATAGAATATAGGAGTATTTATTAACATTAAAGCTTAATATAATTGTTTAAGCTGACCTTTACTATATCTTCAAATGTATTCTTGGAATCATCAACAGCAACTAAATAGTGTTTCTTTGGCTTGTGGTCAATGATATTTTGGATCACACTAGCAGAGAAAAATAAATAAGCAAACAGTGCTTATCAAAACATATATAATAATTAAAATTTCAACTAGATGGACACTGTATTTCGTCAAAAAAATATATGTAGCGTCAAAAAAATTTGACTACCTCGCCAAGTCATTCACATGAACGGTAGGAATGATATTGTTGCCTGGTCCAAAGACAGGAATGTAGGGAACTTCTCCCATCCAAGACATCTAGTAATAAAAGGAAAATAGAAATTGAGAGCAGAACTAATAATGATAGTAATTACTCACAACAATCTTAAGTAAGTATTAGAAGGGTTGCAAAAAAATCAATAGTGATTTACTGGTAATGCCCAAAGAAAGTTTCCGTTTTTGAATAGAAAAAGTAACCTTTCTGTGACTTTGAAATGTATTGTTGAGGAGCAATTACCTGCGAACCGTATGTACTTCGAAGGTGGTCTGGTCACCGTTACAGCGGTTAGGAGCAAACAATGTTTCTAACTTTGATGTTTAGGTTAATTGACTGCTTGTGGACAACTTTTTACTTCATGGAATTGTATTTAACTTCTTAAAAGTATTATCGTTTTCCCCACTGCCCAACACAGACAGACAAAAATAAAATTCTCGATTTGCACCATTTGTACTGAGCGTACAAAACTCGAAACTTTCCTATATTAACTGTACTCTTTATTGGTTTAGTTAGATTTAGATAATAACCATGTGTGATTTTCTGTCACATATATTTATATATCTGACCCTTTTCATTTTTATATTAATTTTGTTATTGCGTACATACTTATTTTGAATTAAAAAATTTTAATGGATACGAGTTTAAACAGATTTATATTCAACACCATTGTGTGGTTTTGCTCTGTGTTGTGGAATTCAGTGGTTTGAAAGAATAAGGTTGGTATGGTATGAAATTGGGGCAAGGTCATGCGGTAACAAACTGACAGTTACTATGGCACTCCATATTACCCAGATCCCAATTCTTATTCCTGGTCAGAAGGCTCAAAGCCCTGATGGGAATGTGGTTTATTCTTAAGGGTTCCATTTCAGAATACACCCTACTCCTCACTTAACGACCGAGATACGTTCCTATGAGTAGGTTGTTAAGCGAATTGGTCGATAAGTGAGGAGCTGCCCCTTACCAATATTTCAAGAATACTGTACTTAGTAGTGGGTTGTGTCAACCATCTTTAGGTGTCATCTTTTTAATGTCACCTTTGCACTGGTCGTAAGTCTGTGCAGTCGTTAAACAGGTAGGTCGTTAAGTGAGGAGTACCTGTTGCTTAATGTCTAAATGTTTCTGAGAGTTGTATATGATTTATCACCCCTAATTCTCAGGACTAAGTGAATTACTTACTTAATAACCATTTTTTTCTGAAGTAACTCAGACAATTTTGTAAAGACAGACCATTATAATATATTCTATATGGTACCTGGTTTTCATGCTGCATGGTACTGTATCAATTGTAGGTTTTAACAATGTCTATTAGCAGGTGTGTCTGTTGATTCAACACAGTCAGTCTATAAACTAACACAGCAGTCAAACAGTAAGTGCGACTCACAATACAATGGAGTGAAGGGCTTCCACATCTCCAATATCCCTAAGACTACCTGGGTGATTAAATTGGTGATGCTGGATCTAGAGATGGCTGGCTATCCTAGTTTTTTCAGAATTAACAAAAAAAATCAAAAGTGACAATCTTATTTAAAACATAAATGGAAGCATAGAATACAGTTAAAACCATTATGTGAAACAACATGATAATCATCTCCTCAGCCACATAGCTCAGCACCTGGCATGACCATTATAAGCTATAATGGGATGTGTAATGTGGAATTTTTTCCACTCTCATGGCTTTCTGTTCTAGCATTCTGTTTTTTATATCTTACCTTAAAAAAGAAGTGTAAAATGTGTTCACCCATTCCATACTGAAGTCCTGAAGCCACAACATAGGTAGAAAGCCTGGACTTTTTCTGAAAGAAAAAAAAAAAAACAACATTATTTTCCTGTGGTACAGTAATACAAATTTGTGTTAAAATCATACATCCAGAGGAATACCAGAGGACTTCTGGAAAGTCTGAACCCTGATATTGAATTTGATCTTAATTTATATCAAACCCAAGCATATTTGTTGTAGCCTTGAGTGCGTTGCTTCATTTATATTTCAATACAGGGCAGACAAGGACTATTCTGATACCATTAACAGAAGGCTGGAACAGGTCGAACAGGAAGCTCTCCTCCCTTAAGATCCTTTATTATGGTAAATGAACGCAGAGTTCCAAAGGGAAAACTACAAAAAACAATTAAACTCAGGACTGTGTAGGAAGAATGCAGAAAAGCTAAGCCCGGCAGCATCACTGGTGAAAGATGTTGTAAGACATAAGGAAAGCTAATCTAATGATATGTGCGTAACAATCTTGTCAGCATTTCCACGGTGCATGCCTTACTGTTTTTCCCATTTTAATGACAAGTTTTTCGGCACTAGTATGATCTTTAAAGTGTGGATGGGGCCTCCTTCTCCGATAATCGTCCTCTGTGAAAGGAATCTCAGGGTCATCCTATAGTGAAACAAACAAACACAATCCATTAAAATGCACCATTACTTAAATTAATGGCTTACAGCTTATAGAAGTTCCACAAAGAAGTAAAAATGAACCATTTACAAACACCTGAAAAACACTCACAGGGTCAATTGGTTTGCTTAGGGCCCATGTCATCACAGTTGATATCAGGATGAAGGTCTTCGGACTCTCAAAATTGTCCAGCTCTGCATGTAGGGCTATAATCCCAAGTGTTATTTTGTTTGTGTATTGTGTAAGAAAACACAATAATTATACTTCAGTATTATCATGTTAACATAGAGGTTATATTGCAGGTAAGTACCTGAAACTGCCCAAGATGCTTCATCTATCTGGTCAGCATTTTCAGAAATATTGTAAATAACAAAATCACATTCCATTAACCGTGGCAGAAGTTCTTCTCGGTTTAATGTCTACAAAAGTGATAACACGGAGTATATTGAAAAAATGAATGAATGAATAAAAGTATATGAGCCGGATTTTTACATGTCTCTTTGTACTCACTTGATATTTTTCCAATGCAAAATTGCATTCGCAGTGCTCCGTTTTATTATTTACGCTTCCGACTACCTGAAAAGCCCCCTCTTTGAGTGTAGCTCCTTCATCGGGTGCAATTCTCTCTCCTTCGTCCTCCACTGACGCTCCCACAACACAGGTAGAAAGAAACTAGTGTTGCAAATGAATAATAGATAGTTAACTAACGGGAATTCAAATAACACAAAAAACATCTAGCTACTTATTAAATGCATCAATATAAATACCAGAACAGCTTTAGTTTGTTAGTTTAGCCAGCGTGTTTAGATTTTGTATGGTTGCAGTAAACAGCCGAGGGGTATACAAAGTTACATTTAGAGTCACCAATTTTAATCTTTTTTTTAAATGGTAGTATGCGTAAGCACGTATGTTGGTCTTTACTTGTTGCCTATTAAACATACATTTAAGAAACTCCCTACCCGTGCGATCCATTTTGAACTATAATGATCAATATTGTTTATAAAAATGCGTTTAGTCTTGTAGTGGCTTTTAACTTCCTTTTCCTCCGCCATGCCGACGAATGTTTCGGTTGCTTGGTAATGCAGACAGGCTACTGCTGTTGCTAGTCTGAGCAGAGACTTACTGCATCACGTGACTTGGAGAGACTAGCAACTCGAGTTACTTCGTGCGGATCTAATTTCCTTCCAATGCGAACCTTGTGTACTTCGAAGGTGGCCTGGTCGCAGTTACAGCGGTTTGGGGCAAACAATGTTTCTAACTTTGATGTTTAGGTTGATTGACTGCATGTGGACCACTTTTTACTTCATGGAATTGTATTTTACTTCTTAAAAGTATTATCGTTTTCCCCACTGCCCAACACAGACAGACGAAAATAAAATTCTCGATTTGCACCATTTGTACTGAGCGTACAAAACTCTAAACTTTCCTATATTAACTGTACTTTTTATTGGTTTAGTTAGATTTAGATAATAACCATGTGTGATTTTCTGTCACATATATTTATATATCTGACCCTTTTCATTTTTATATTAATTTTGTTATTGCGTACATACTTATTTTGAATTAAAAAATTTTAATGGATACGAGTTTAAACAGATTTATATTCAACACCATTGTGTGGTTTTGCTCTGTGTTGTGGAATTCAGTGGTTTGAAAGAATAAGGTTGGTATGGTATGAAATTGGGGCAAGGTCATGCGGTAACAAACTGACAGTTACTATGGCACTCCATATTACCCAGATCCCAATTCTTATTCCTGGTCAGAAGGCTCAAAGCCCTGATGGGAATGTGGTTTATTCTTAAGGGTTCCATTTCAGAATACACCCTACTCCTCACTTAACGACCGAGATACGTTCCTATGAGTAGGTTGTTAAGCGAATTGGTCGATAAGTGAGGAGCTGCCCCTTACCAATATTTCAAGAATACTGTACTTAGTAGTGGGTTGTGTCAACCATCTTTAGGTGTCATCTTTTTAATGTCACCTTTGCACTGGTCGTAAGTCTGTGCAGTCGTTAAACAGGTAGGTCGTTAAGTGAGGAGTACCTGTTGCTTAATGTCTAAATGTTTCTGAGAGTTGTATATGATTTATCACCCCTAATTTTCAGGACTAAGCGAATTATTTACTAAATAACCATTTTTTTCTGAAGTAACTCAGACAATTTTGTAAAGACAGACCATTAACACGAGTAAAATATAATGTATAGCTTTACTTCATCCATAATAAGCAAAAGAGAATAGGCAAAAAAGTAATGATCAAGTTACATCAACGCCCACAGAGTAAAAGTTAATTATGATTTCCAAAATGTATGAAATATTGCCCTTATGACATTCCAGGAAACCGTTAAACAGAATATATATATATAAACAGCGGGTGTACATATACAAGTCTGACTTAAGCTTGAGTATTGTCTCTCCCTCTCAGACGTCATCTCCTAAGCCCACTAACAGGTTCGGATGACGTGGAAGCCATCTGCAAGCAGAGGATACAACCTTGTTCTGGGACAGTGTGATGTGATAAATAGGTCAGGCCTGGGAAATTGTAAAGCGTTTTTGTGATATGGAAACATGTGAAAAAATTTTTTTAAAAGAAACAGACTGATTGATTGACTAAATGTTTATCCAAAAGCATGTTATGGGGTAGTGATTTTAGCAGCCTTATTTTTTTTAATCATAAAATGATAAAAGGAGGGATTGTGAGAGAAATTTTAATCATCACACAAAAAGTGTGAAAACTTTATAACTTTTTATGTGACTTTATAAATGTGTCAAAATATTGTGTGAGATTGGTGTGCAGCTACGTAAGCACTAATTCGGCACCACTTTGTTCTCGTCCCAAGAATGGCAGGAGAACGAGGCATTGGGGGAGGGTTTATGCCTTTTATTGGGCATAATTTAAACAAACAAAATAAACACATGAACAAACCACTAAAATAAAAACCACCCTTTCGGGGACAACTACCAAACCCAGTTTACAGCATACCACAATAGGGTGTAAGGGTTTCACACATAGTAGCGAATGGCTAGCAATCTCAGAAAGTTAATTTTCCAGGAACTCAAATTGTACCAATTCTGGGCATCAAGGCAACATTCAACAGAGAAACTTTTATTTTGCCAGCTTCATCAGATCCAAGATGGTGAGCAGAAGTGAAATTCAAATGTAAAAGTAAAGAATGAGTATTCTTCTTAGCCAGCCATTGAGATTTACAGATTGTATCATAAAACAGGTCAGAATTGTTATTTGGGGTGGGAGCAAGTTTTGCTGATGAAATTTTCTACTTGGTTAAATTTAATTAGCTTAAGTGTTTCACACATAGGTGCAAATTGTACCAATTCTGGCCATTAAGGCAACGTTCAACAGAGGGACTTATATTTTGCCTGCTTCTTTAGATTTAGGGTGATGCCCGGAGAGAAAGTAAAAATGTGATTTTTTAAAGGTTTTTAAAAGCTTTAACATTAAACCCTATAAAATGGAATAGACTGCGAAGAATAAAGAATTACCGTATTAGCCAGCTGCTGTTAGGAGTTACAGATGGTGGAATAATGTAGATCAGAATTTTTTTTTGCGGTGAGCGTGTTTCGCTGAAGGAACTTGCTAGGTGGTATAAAATATGTGTAACATGAAGTTTTTTTTGGGGGGGTGGTGAAATTCGCTGAGGGAATTTGCCACGTGATTTGAATGTATGGCCCTTGAAGGGTTTCACACATTTACCTGACTTTCTTGCTGGTGAACTTCTTTCTCCTATCACGTGGTGTCACATTTGCCAGGAGACTAGCCAGCCACAAACCCCAGTTCTCCATTCTCCAGGCGTCTTGAAGCTGTCATTACCAACATTGGCTTTTGTACAAAGTATTAAATAAATATCTGTAAGCGTGTTCAATACTTTTTCCCTGTGTCATTTTACATTATTACACATAACAATTTGCTGAGCTCATTTGTTTTGGTTTCTTTGTATGTATGGATTACTTGGGTTGTTACCAACATCTGGTAAAAATTTCATGTCTGTAGCACCTTTGGAAATATATTTACTGAGAAAAATGGTGATGTGTTCAATACTTATTTCACCTGCTGTACATTTCAAACTCCTGCATCTTATAGTCTTTTCTGAACTCCCCCCCTTTTGCAAACTGTGCAAACCTTGATCACAAACCCTGGGTGCCGTCTCTCAGACAATGCCTGGCAATGTCTGATGATAAGAACCGCTGCAACTTCCTGTGAGAACCACTGCAGACCTTGAGAACAAGAACAGAGCCTACCCAAATAGCAAGTGAAGACGCAAGAACAGACGCTCATTATCTGTACAAGAACAGATATCAAGCAAAGCCTAAATAAAAAGAATGAATCGGGAACTAAAGTACGACTCTATAGGTTCATTTGTTACATGTTCGTTCATTGGGTTTAGAAACAAGTAAAGCAAAAGCAAAGATAAAAAGACCAAGTGAGAAAGTAGGCCCACAGGCCTGGCCACACACATTCTCAAGTACAAGCTCCAACTATAGAACACACATACATCCAGAAGCAAACACGCACGTCCATCAATTCCCCCTTTGAAACTACATCAACATGGTGTCATTAGTTTCTATATTAGTATGTGCTCCTCACTTTGTCGGATCCTTCGTATACGGGATGTAAACGCTTTAGACATAGCAGAAGTAAAGCAAAGGTGAAAACAATACTCCATATCTAACCGATAATAAAATACCAAACACAATGGTTAAACAACATAAGATATAATGAAATAATGCAGCACCACATTCACCAAAGATTGCGAAGATATTCCATCAAGGGGTAGCATATACAAAGATAATCGAAGGGGGCCCAACACCGAACCTTGTGGTACTCCATATCTAACCGATAATAAAATACCAAACACAATGGTTAAACAACATAAGATATAATGAAATAATGCAGCACAACATTCACCAAAGATTGCGAAGATATTCCAGTTACCCCAGCTAAACGGACTCTCAGCTGGTATTTCCAGGTTCTTAGCCGCTTTGCGAATGTGTGTAGACAAGTTAGTAATGTCGTCCGATGCATCAGGGACATAGGTACAACACTCATTGCCTAGCAACGCACAGAATCCCCCACTTTCTGCCAAGAGGAGGTCCAGAGCCATCTGTTTCTGTAAGGTTATAGTGTGGATTGTGACCATCTCTGTGTTGACCTTGTCCATAGCCTCTGCTGTCTCATTCGCTACCTCCTCCCAGATGTCTGAAATTTTGTTGATTTCATCTGCATCACCATGGCAAACCTAGCAGGCATCTTGTATCAGTCAGATTCGTCATTATGCTGAGTTGCCAGGCCTCATTGTAAATATCTGTTACCCAGAACGTAGATCTTAACCGACCTGTGTAATCAGAACTGTAGTCTGTCAGATTATAGGGTACAGATATGAGCGGTGTTCCCGCCATGGCAAAGTGAGGCAGATAGTGGCACACCCAGCATTTTGTCCTGTTAAACCGTGTGGTCATCTTGTCAGCTAGAACTACAAAGGTGTTCTTGTACAGGTCCCTCTTATGTCTGTGAATGACTGTTTCCGCCAGTGCTGTCAGTGAGATGTCTAGAGGGATGTCTGTATTGAACAAAATCAATCCAAAAGTATTTACCCCTAAGGCTGCTAAAATCACTACCCCATAACATGCTTTTGGATAAACATATTGGATATACATTTTGGAAAAGGATATGTATAGTTCACTCAGGCAACAACTTCTTTGTTCTCTGTTCTTCACCAGGGCCTCAGCCTTGGATTCAGCAGTTTCTTTCTTGCAGGTGTAATGTTGTGTCTTCAGTTTTCCCCAAGTGGGGGAGGGGAGAGGTTACTAGCACTTCACCATTATACATTCAGTGTAAATGTGTGTGTGTGTGCGAGAGTTTGTGACACTTACGTCTAGTAAGGATCCTACATGTAATGTATTTGTGGCTGTATTTGAGCCACGTGATAATATATCATTACAATAATCAAGTCTGGAAGTAACAAAAGCGTGGATTAATTTTTCTTCATCCCGATCACCTAAAAATGTCTAATCTTGGCAATCTTTCTCAGGTTGTAGAATGCTATTCTAGCAATATCTTTAATATGACAGTCAAAAGAAAGATCTGGATAAATTGTAACTCCAAGATCTTTAACCAATACACTCTGTTCTATCAGCTTTCCATCCAGGTCCAGCACATAGTCATTGAGTTTGATGCCAAGGATCCTTTTTGGCCATGGATGATCATTTCTATTTTGTCAGAATTCAACAATAGGAAATTAGAGGACATCCAATCTCATACATCTTTCAAACAAAGCTCCAATCTTGCCAACGGAAAATCCTCACCTGGGCTCCCTGACAGATATAGCTGCGTGTCATCCGCATAACAATGAAAGCTGATCTTGTGCTTACGGATGATATCACCAAGGGGTAGCATATACAAAGAGAATAGAAGGGGGCCCAACACCGAACCTTGTGTTACTCCATATCTAACCGGAAACAAATCAGATGAGTCTTCCCCAATTTTAACAAACTTTGAAATCTAGATTAGATTAGATTTGAAATCTATTTGTCAAATATGACCTCAACCAAGATAGAGCATTCCCTTTTATGCCTATGTGGGTGTCTTTTTAAGAGGATATGGTGATCAAATGCAGCACTTAAATCAAGCAGTACTAGAACAGACACCAAGATATCATCAGATGCCATTAGAATGTTTACAACCCTAACTAGTGCCTGTTCGAAAACCGGACTGAAATGTTTCAGCTCAACAGGAGAAAAGTTATCAAAACAAGTTCTGGAATTATTATTAACAAGTTCTTAATTATCAGGTTATCTATCCCTTGAGTTTGGGTTATTTTGGCTAATGTATCAAAAAGAAATCTTGGATTGTTTTTGTTCTCCTCGATTAGTTTGGAGAAGTATGCGGAGCGAGCAGCTACCAACGCATATTTATAATTATGAACACTGCCTTTCCACGCAATAAGGAAAACCTGTAGTTTGGATGTGCGCCACTTGGACTCTAGCTTACGACATTCCTGCTTGAGTTTCCGCGTATAATCAGTGTACCATGGGGAGAATTTATTATGCCTTATTGTTTTCATTCTCAGTGGAGCTACCAGATCTAGCGTTCCACTTAATGCCTTGTTACAGATATCTAGCATTTCATCCACTGAGGTAATACTATTGAATATTCTTTCCTCAGGTAAAACATTTGGCAGCTCTTTGATAAACTTTAGCAACGTACTTGGATTAATTTAACTCAAAAACTGTTTCTGCTCAGGGACCTTGGAATTCGTCAACTGAATTACAAACGTAATAAGAAAGTGATCAGAAAGCACCGGGTTGTGCGGAAAACCAGATACATCTTCAATATGAACACCAAGACTACTAACTAGATCTAATGTATGGCTGCGACAATGCGTGGGTCCTGCCACGTGTTGGAAAAACCCAAAAGTATCCAATATAGAAACGAAGGATTTTTAAAATGAATCCTAATCACTATCAAAATGAATATTAAAGTCTCCAACAATCAATACTTTGTCTACAGTAACTGCTAGGATTGATAAAAAAAACCACCAAAGTCTTTTAAAAATTCTGTATAAGGACCCGGCGGTCTGTAGACATTAGCTAATAAAAACCTTGGTTGTTTGGGAGAGCCATTATTACCATTATTTGACCAGTTCCTCTGTAAGACAAGTACTTCAAATGAGGAATAGCTGCCAAAACATTTAGTTGCCAAACAAAGCTCGCTAAAAAAATTGTGGCAACACCACCACCACCCTGACCAGATTTACGAGGTTTTTGGCTGCTGGAGAAACCATCTGAAGTGGCCTGATTATGGGCTATTTATTCCTCCAGTTTTAGCCAGGTTTCAGACATAATTGTCCATTATTACTTCACTCACAAGACAGGCCTTTGAGTTTAGTCAGTTCTCTAATATTTAGTAAACCAATTCTTAATTTGGTTTCAGATTGTTTATTGTTAAGAGATAGAGGATTATTACAGTGAATATAGATGAGATTTTTATAACAAACATTTCTGTCTATTAATGACTGTCTTTTAACATGGCGGGGAAAAGACAATAAAAGTCTCAAAAATGTTTCTAATCTCAGGCTCTATCCTAATCACGGATTCCGAGAAGCAGTCAGGCATCAGTGTAAGACCTAATGCCTGTTTCCTGGCTGGTGCCAATAGCTGTCAACTAGAGCTATTATTTCGGCTATTTGCTATGTTTTTGGATAATAGTAGAGAACCTCTCCAGCTCGGGTGGAGTTCGTCTCTCTTCCCAACGCCATTCTTTCCCCTCATAGAATTACAATTATTTCTAAAACGCTTACATCGTTTGATGCACACCAGTCAGTCAGCCAGCGATTTAGTGACGAGAGTCTGCTGTACATCTCATCACCTCTAAACGTGGGAGTGGGGCCAGAGAAAATTACAATCTGACTCAGATGTTTTGCTGTCTTACATACCGTATATAATTTAATGTTTATATAATTTTATGTTTCAAGATGCCGGCATGTATAACGACTTTAGAAAATGTATGTTTAGCTTTTGCTAGCGTTTTTTAATTTGATTCGATATCAGACACTCTGGCACCTGGATGACAACTTACTGTCATTGGTGACTCTAGACGCAGGTTTCTAACGACGGAGTCACCAATCACAAGCACTTTGTCAGTAGTGTCGTGGTTCCCAATTCGACAGACAATGATTGTTTCCAATCTTTTCCTTAAAAACTGTGGTTAGGAGACGGAGACTTGGTTCTTCAGGAAATTAAGACTTCAGGCCATCACTGCAGCTCCATCATAGGTTTGTGCGATGAACTTTTCAACACAGTTATACTTTTCTAATACATCCAATACATACTGTGATATTCCCTGTGCACTTCTGTCATAACTCACGTCATTAATGCCCAAAAAAGTTATTTTTACTTCACTTGCACTGTTGACATATCTCATCACTACTGATATTTGAGCCTTATTTGTTATGTCCATGGTCTCATCCACTTCCACTGCAACATAGGATGCTTGTATGTATATCTTGTTGCTTGTATATCATTTTTATATGGCCTCTGATAACCTCAGCAATGGCTTCAATTAAAAGGTGTAGTGTCTCTGAAAAGACAAGACTTGGTGGGTTTATATGATTTTCCTGCTAAAGCGGCAATTTTCTGTTGCAAAAACGATGAAGAAAACAATGTAATGTTTTGGGTTTTTAATTTTAATTTAGTGGGGAAAAAATTGACTTATTTCCAAATATTCTGATCATGGGCGCCGGTGCTCTCAGGGGGAGTGTCTTAAGGGGTTAAACACTCATTTTTAGTGCAACAGTTTCAAACCAATTCCGAACCTGCGGTTCGCCTAAATCATGTCTACACCATCTGTGTTTGGAGTGGTCTCATTGTTCATACTTTTCCAGCTCCCTAATAAAATGAATACCTCAATTCCTAACAGATTTTGCCATTAATTTTGACATTTTTATGGGCATAAAACGGACTGGCATGTGCAGTCAGTTATTTCAAATTCATCATTTGATACAAAGCAGCGTAAGTATCAAACTTCAAAAGTCATGTTTTATAAACACTGAAATCTTACTTACAAAAATATAATAAAATAGAAAATACATCACATGAATTGTTCATTTTAAAAAATTCCTTCTGGAAAATGCAATCCACAACCTGTTCAGTTCTTTGCGACACATTATACTGGTAAAAATTGCTAGGCCTGTAACAAATAAAGTTGATTGATTGATTACCTCAAGCTGTATATTTTATATACACCATCGGTCAAAAGTTTTAGAACACCCCCATTTTTCCAGTTTTTATTGAAATTTAAGCAGTTCAAGTCCAGTGAATAACCTTAAATGGTACAAAGGTATGCGGTAAACTGCCAGAGGGTTCAAAAAAAAGTTTAGGTTATCAAAAACAGAACAATTCAGAGTTATACAAAAAGGCCTTTTTCAGGGAACAAGTAATGGTACAACTGTTCTGCAGCAATGGAAGTAAATTAAGCCTTGAAAGTTGATTCCTACAGGTGTCTAAACTTTTGTTGATTACTTACAAATCCTCTGTCTCTATAAAAGCAGTGTTGGAACAGACTGTGTTACTACACCCTCTAAAGCATTATTTGGACAGTATTTGTACTGCAAGTTTGACAGGTCGAGTGGCAGTAAGAAAGCCATTACTAAGATAGCAAAATAAGAAAAAGAGGCTTACCTGGGCCACGAAGCACCGCCAGTGGACTACTGAAGACTGGAAGAAGGTCTTATGGACCGATTATCTGAAATCTTTGGTTCATCACGCAAGTTTTTGTACACCGTCGAGTAGGTGAAAGGATGGTTCCTCAGTGTGTGACCACCTGTCAAACATGGAGGAGGAATCGTGATGGTCTGGGTTTCTTTTGCTGGAAGCAGAGTTGGCGACTTGCACAGAGTGACTGGCACCCTGAACCAAAACTGCTACCACAGCATTTTGCAATACGATGCAATACCCTCTGGTATACACCTAGTTGGTCAGCGGTTCATTCTACAGCAAGATAATGACCCAAAAAATACCTCCAGGCTATGTCAGAACTACCTTAGAAGAAAAGAACAAGACGGTGGGCTTCAAATCATGGAATGGCCAGCACAGTCTACAGACTTAAACCCCATCGAGCTGGTTTGGGATAATCTGGACAGAAGGCTGAAAGCAAAGCAATCTACAAGTGCAACACATTTGTTGGAAGTTCTGCAACAATGTTGGGAAGAACTTTCCGAACAATATTTGATTTCCATTTTAGAATGAATGCCACAAGTCTGTTCGGCTGTTTTATCTGCAAAAGGTGGTTACTTTGAAGCATTTGCGGCATCAGTTTCATGCATTAAACTGCATAAATTTCAATTAAAAACTGGAAAAATGGAGGTGTTCTAAAACTTTTGACCGTAGTGTATATAAATATATAACCTAAATTTCTTAAACATATCCTGGATCCAATACGCATTTATGATGGAAGTTTAATAACACATGCTAGTATAGCGGAGATCGCGATCAACGGCTTTGCGAAGGACAGTCCCTGGACTCAAAGACAAACTGGGATTGGAATCGTTAGGTAAATGGGACTGTAGCTTAAAGACATAATCATTTCATTTGTAGGACGTTGTGCCTCATGTTTGGTGGTGAAAGCTATGTTTGAATCCCAGTCAAAGACCCTGTGTGCTGAGACATGTTGGTTACACCTTTTTCAACTCATGGAATAAAATGAAATACTTAAATAGGCCAGTTATTTTTTTTACATACTTAAACAGAGGATTTGGTTTTAAAATTAATCACAAAACTGTATATTGTACACAGATTTAATTGAATAGACATGACATATCATTTCCACATTTTAAAATAAAAACTCATTTGTTTCAAACCCTTGTATACTGATTTTTATGCCAAACATGGAAGATCTGTCATTTCAACCAAGTTTTGCAATTTGTACAGATGAGCGCTGAGAAATTAAATTTTCCTTATCTGGATTTATCTCTTGTTTCTTGAATAAAATTATGCTTACCATGGCTGCTAGAGAAAACCTCAATTACTTTGCAACAGGGGTAATCTTTGGGGAAATATTTTAACATCGTGTCTGTTAGCATCTTTAGTATATATACTTTAAGAAATATCACATCACACCACTGTTGGCTTAATGAAGGAATTGAAGTATTCCTTTTATTGAGCTGGAAAAATATAAACAATGAGAGCACACCAAACACAGATGGTATAGAAAAGGTGTAGACATGGTTTAGGCAAATCTCAGGTTTAAACCACAGCATTATTGGAATCGGTTTGAAACCGTTGCAGTAAAAATCAGTGTTTAACCCCTTAAGACACTCTCCCTAGTATGGGTACAGGCACCCATGATCATGTAATACACCACAGGGTACAGGGTTGCAGTGCTAAGAGGAAAGTTCAGACAGGCGTGGGTCGAGTACTGGCAGAGCAGAGCAATCAAGATTGGGCAAAGACAAGGTTGGGGACAAAAGCAATGGTCAGGTGATCAGGCAAACAGAGTTGAGAGAAAAATAAATTTATGGTCGGGTCAGGCAAAGCAAGGCTAGGAATCCAGGGGACATGGTAACAAAGGCACCACTCAGAGACGCCTTTGTGAAACTGACAAGATTTCACAATGAGTGAGGGTTAGTGATGGACTTATGTGTGGAACAGAAAACTAAGCTGGAAGGTGCAGGATAACATCTACTGTGGAACTGGGGCTATGATGTGAACTGTAAGAGATATTTGGAAAAAAGTCAATTTTTTTCCCCCTCTAAATTTAAATTAAAAAACCCAAAACATTACATTGTTTTTTTCATAGTTTTTGCAACATTCAGAAAAAAAATGGCAGGCTGCCGCTTTAGCAGGAAAATCAAATAAAGAGCCCCCCCTGCAGTTTTACAACCCACTAAGTCTTTTCAGAGACCTTCTACTCAATACAAATCACCAAACCCTTTCTTTGAAACAACTGCATTCCTTTATCCCTCTATGTAGAAGAGCTCCACAACTTGCATACAGAGCTCCTCAACCATGGAATAGCCTCCCAAAGTTTGTGCGGGAATCGAACACAGTCTCTACACAGCTAGATTAGAAATGTATCTATTTAAACTTGCATATAGTCAATAGGGGGACTGTGAAAGAGAAAGGACTGTGGCTATTAGAAATTTTTAGTGCTAAGAACCATTCCTGCTGTCGCACCATCACTGGTGGTTCCCCTCTAGTTGGCTGGGTTCTGTCTTAGGTGGGACAGGATGGGTTTGTACCACCTTCATGGTATGTGTCGTTTCTCACCCCCTTTGTATGCTGCCATAGATATATGTAACTGTGGCTACTCACAAAGTTTCACTTTTCAAATTACTTAACTTGAGATCAAGTGGATGGATTTTCCTTCAACTCTTCTCCTGGAGGGAAGCACACACGATGGACATTAGATTATTTTATTCCGCTCATTACAAACAACCATATAGCCCATCCAGTATTTTAATTCATAATAGTATGTATGCTGGTATGTTTTTTGCTGAATGAACCATACCTGCATTGTAGCTTCTCTCACATATGCTCTTTCGCGTACTGTAGTTGTGGACTACCAGTATACAGATTTTTGAATTTTTATTTATTTATTTAACATTCAGGATACTGTGCTTGTATACCCTTATATCAATCTCATCTATATAAAAAAAACCTGGACTTCTAACTGATTTTGTGACTAACTGACAGTGGTGTTGCTGTCATGGCAACATGGCAAAAGCACCTCTCTCTCCACATCCCAGGAGTTTTTTGAATGTTATGAATTCACATTTTCTGTTCATTGTTCATTCAATGTGTCTTTCATTTGTCCTACAACTGCTCTTTCCCTCGTCGATACAAACATACCCTTTAAAATTTCCTTTTTTCCCCCCGTATTTAAATAAGTGACATTTTCAACCCTCTTTATTTTATGATTATATCACTAAGGGATATGTAAGTGATTGTATATCCCAAGGCATATTAGGTAATTAAGAAACTAACACCTTCTTTAAATAAAGAACCAATAATTTTCACAAATAAACAAGACAAATCCATCAGTTCTATATCTGTAAAGATTAGATTTTTGTTGATAGACAAATTACATTACAGTGGGTAATTATTTTACTCTAGTAACAGTGAAACATGCTTATGTTTTCCCCCTTAGGTCCAAATACATCCAGCCACAGATAAACAATCCCCAAACATCATGAGGTATCGGAACTAAAATAAATCATTGGGCAAGAAGCCCTTGTGATTAATAACGACAATTTTCTCCTGGCTTGTAAACTGTAGTTTAATGGGTCCTCTCTATGATTAAAAATAAAATGATTACCATCAGTTAAAATGCAAAAGAATTTCAGCAGCAGAGATGTGAGTGTGGCCGTAGAATACATCACTGGTTACTGGTTGCTATTTAGTATTCCAGAAACGGAGCTGCTGAGACACAGTCTGGTGCAGATGGGCTTTGTGCCTGTAGAGGTTATTTAGCACTGAATTTTATCCTTGTTTCCCCCTATGCACATACACATACCTTTTGTGAACTACAGTCCAATGTCTTTAAGCCTCTATGGTGCATGACAGTGTATAATGCTTATGTTTTGTTTAAAGAAATGTTACCCAGTGTTAAGAGTAATATGCAGGAAGGTTTCAAGATAACCTTACAAAAATAGAAAACATCAGCTGAAAAATAAATATATCATAATTTTTTAAAGTAAATTTGTAATACCAATTTTTTTTGTATTTTGTCCCTGTGAGCACTCTCTCGCCCCTGAATAAAAAATAATATAGCAAGCTCAAGATCACAAACTTCTTCAAGATGTAAGCTCAAGATGAAACAGCACGTTCTATATGATTATATGACTATGATTAGCAAATCATAACTGTAACTGCAATGCTATCCGACCCAGCCATCGGGGGGGCAAACAGTACTTCGATCTCAAAACCGACTAGAGGAGCCTACTTGAAGAGATTTAGTTAGTTAGTTAGTTAGTTACTTAGACTTTATTGTCCAGCCTTGGCTGAAAATTGGTCTTTGGCCTCGCCATACAATCACAAAACAATTAACAATACACAACATCCACTTCAACATAAGATAAATATTCACATTCCTACCCCTTATTAAGAAGACCTATTGCATTTGGTACAAAAGTTTGCTTATTAAATTTTGCCTTAATTACTTTTGGTACTCTGACGACGAGATGATAATTCAAAAGCATGATTCAAAGGGTGTGTCATATCTCTCTTATAGCCAAAGCTTTTCTCTGAGCAGCAATTTCATATAATTGATAGACTGACTTGGATCCTATGATTTTACTTGCCATTCTTGTAATTCTGTTTAATTTTACTTTATTCACAGATGTAATTTGTCTGAACCACAAAGTTATGTTATACCCTAAAACACTCTCAATTAAAATAAACTCTTTTCAAAACAAGCTGACTTACAGAAAATTCTCTCAGTTTCCTTAGCAGGAATAACCTCTTTCTTACAGATAAGATCCACATTATCAGAAAAATAAAATTTGCAGTCAATCATAATTCCCAAATACTTAAAAGTCCTCTCAAATTCAACAGGTCGATCACATGACATTATTTCTGTTAGGGGCCCTGGGTCATTTAAGATCAATTCTTTTGTCTTACCGATATTTATCAATACAGAACTTGCTTCACACCATTTTTCCTAAAAAGGTTAGAGGTGTAATCGATAAAAAGAACAAGCACATAAGCCTTTGCTTGTTGTAAATGACTAGCAATTGTATCAACCATAGTGAGCGTGGCATCTTTTGTCCCTCTTTGTAGTTTATATGCAATTTGCAATACATCTAGTTGATCTGATTTATATATGGTTTAGGATGATAACTAATGACCCTTTCCATACATTTAGCTAATATTGATGTCAAGGCCACGGGACGAAAGCCCTCTAGATTTTTAGCACCCACTATTTTTAGGAAGGGATCGTTTAAATGATAACTTCCATGTATTTGGTACAGTATGTAAATCTAATAAAAACTGGAATAATTTTGTTAAGGGGTCAGTTAGTTCATTTAAAACACGGCCCTTAAGGCCATCTGGACCCAGTGCTTTACAGTGCCGAAGGCACCTTCTGATCTGGTCACCTGACAAGCAAATTGGTGACCCCACTGGAATCCTAACACCGATTTCTTCAACCATATTCCTAATGTCAGCTACGTCATATCTTCCATAAAACAAATTCATTAACCCATTAAAAAATATCTGTGTCTATAATATCATAATTTACACTTCTCGATTCACGCCCCATCATCTTATTCAGGCCTTGCCAAGCACTCCTTGCATCTTGATTTGCTAACCGATCATCTACCTTAAATTTAAAATCAGTTTTTGCTTTTTGTATCATAGCTCTGAATTCCTTTCTTTTCATCTTAAAACCCTCATCATTATTTTCACGAATTCTTTTCATTAAGAAGTTTCTTTAAATCTTTAGAGAGCCAAGGCTTATTATTTGAAAAGACTTAACCTTTTGTGTCAATAACAGTCTCTTCACAGAATTGAATATAAGAGGTTAGTTCATGAGGGTGAGCAGAGCATGAATCAAAAAAGACATCCCAGTTTGTAATGCAAAAACAATCCTTTAACATGTCCTCTTTATCCTTGCTCCAAACCTGGATTTTCTTTTCCACTGGTTTCTCCCTTCTAACACGTTGTCTGTATTTTGGCAGTTAATGGATAACATTACGATCCGATCTACCAATAGGTGCTCGACATACTGCCTTATATAGCACAAATCCAGTGTGCGTGAGAAACGAGTTGAATATATTGCTGCAAGTTTGGAAGAGCATCTGTTAAGGAAAGTGTATTAAAATCCCCCAGTATGAAGACTGGTTGATCTGCCGTCTTTGTTACGATCCTAGTAATCCTGCAATATGCTCTGCTGGCTCGCCATTATTAGGTCCTGGTATATACACTAGGAAAATAGTTATTTGACCAAATTCACATGGAAGATA
Organism: Hiodon alosoides; assembly: GCA_025775065.1. NCBI lineage: Eukaryota > Metazoa > Chordata > Actinopteri > Hiodontiformes > Hiodontidae > Hiodon > Hiodon alosoides. Next base: position 25,814 of record JAOYSI010036026.1, read on the forward strand.
GAAGGGTCTAAAAGATACACCCAAGGTCTCATAGTCTGGGGTACAAGTCTGTTCAATTATAGTAAACTGCAATGACCAGTTCTTATCAACATACATACAGAGTTCACCGCCAACAGATTTCTGTGATTTTACCTTGTCTCTGTCGGCTCAGATAGTAGTAAAATCCCTCAATGTCCACACTTTTCATTTAACCACGTTTCCGTAAAACAAATGAGATTACTACTCCTAAATTCCCCCTCTTGTTTAGCTCGGAGTGCAACTTCATCCATTTTATTTTTAAGAGATCTCACATTAGACAGCACTGGGAGGGGATGATGGCTTCCTAGCCTCCGCAATCTGTTGCGAATTCCTCCTCTCGACCCTCGCTTCTTAATCCTAGTTAGTATCAACTAGTGCCTGTTATCGGAACCGCTAATATTGACGGAGCTAACTCAAAACATGTCGCACTGTGTGCACAGCAGAGTAAATTCTGCAGGCGTGCTAATGAGAAGTGACTAATTCCAAAGTACAGGGAATAGCAATAATCAATTCGAGATGATATAAGTTCATGAATAACAATCTCCAAGGAAGGGAAGGGTTTCAGTTTTGCAATAGTCCTCAGATTAAAAAAGCTACCTTTGACAACAGAATTAATTTGTTTAGTGCTGATTTAATGTAACACCTAAGTTTCTTGTTTCCAGGGGGTGCACATTTGTGGACAAGTGCCCCAAATTGTTAGATAGCTCCTCAGTTAATTTGGGGGTGCCGAATAGTACCACTTCCGTCTTACTCTCATTAAGTTGGAGAAAGTTTTTAGCCATCTAGCACTTAATATCTTAAAGGCAGTCAAATAGGGACTTAGTTATCAACTAAGTTAGTAGTTAGTTAGTATCAACAGGTTTCAATAGTAAGTACAGCTGTGTGTCATCAGCATAACAAATATATGGTATATTATGTTTATGGAGAATAGAGCCCAGAGGGAGCATGTATAAAGAAAATAAAATTGGCCCCAGAATCGACCCTTGAGGTACTCCACCTGTGAGCGCTGCAGAAGATGAGGACATGTTCCCAATATGCCTTGAACAGAAAAGGTTCTATCTTTCAAATAGGAGTCGAACCATTGTAAAGCAACACCCTTGATACCAACCGCTTCCTGGAGGCGGTTCAGGAGGATAACATGATCAACAGTATCAAAGGCCGCACTAAGGTCAAGCAGAAGTAAAATTGCACAATTTCCAGAATCACCAAACAGCAAAAAGTCATTCAGTACCTTAAGAAGTGCTGTTTCTGTGCAGTGGTGTACTCTGAAACCTGATTGGAAGTTGTCTAACACATTATTTTCACTTAAAAATGACGAGAGCTGAGAAAGAACAACCTTCTCCAATATTATTGACATAAAAGACAATTTAGAAATGGGCCTAAAAAAATTTTAATCTGAAGGGTACAGATTTGGTACAGATTTTTTAATAAGAGGCTGAACCACAGCATGTTTAAAACTGGAAAGAACAGTGCCAGTGGAGAAAGCTATTTATAACAGTAGACTAGGACTAATAATGTCTAACACCTCTTTCAAAAGACGTGAGGGAACTATGTCTGTAGGGGAAAAGGTAAGCTTCATTTGTGAGACTATATCCATCAGTGTTGAGAGGGCCACAGTGGTGTTAAACCGAGAAACTTGCTCGTCTGTACCCAGAGAGGAGGAGGTTGACTCTATAAGGCTAATAAAGGGAGAAGCTATGCACGCATTAGAAAATTGCAGAGCAGTGGAATGATCATGCGCCCAAATGTAGCAATCTGGTCTAATAGGTCTAGGTAGTGGACAAGAGAGTGATGCATGAAAAATCACAGGTTTATGATCAGATATACAAGATCAACCAGGTCTACATTCAAGACAGGGAAACCCACCGACAAGACGAGATCAAGTGTATAGCCATGTTCATGAGTAGGGCCAGTTACAGACTGAGTTAAACGAGTCAACAAGTTGTAGAAACTGACTAACCAGTGGCTTTGATGGACAACAGACACAAATATTAAAATCACAAAGGATTAAGATGTTATCAGAGGTGGGCACAATCAATGAAAGAAAAATCTGATAATTCACGAATAAAATCCTTACAGTACTTTAGGGTTCTATACACAAGTGCACAGAGCAGTGGGCAGACTAACTCAACTTTAAATACTTGCACCTCAAACCTTGAGTACTTGTCAACTGACAATAGTCGGCATATAAAGAGACTCTTAAAAACGCTATGCCCCCACCCTTGCCCGTAGTTCTAGAAGAACTAAAGAAATCACAGTCATTGGGAGAGAGTTCAGAAAGAGGGCTTAGATCCTCGACATTAAGCCAAATTTCAGTTAAGAATAGAAAGTCCAGATGATGTGATGAGAAGAAGTAATTGAGAATGAATGATTTGTTCGAAGATGATTGCGCATTCACCAAGGCCATTTAGATAGAAGTAGACGTAGTATCCACAGTCAACGCTGATCCTTTACACTCCTTAGAACAATCAAAGAGTCGAAGATTACCAAAATTGACTCGCCATCCTCTGCGGAAATGCGAGTTAACTGGAGTCCGCACAAGGATCAATTGTTTCGGGAGGACAGGTAAAAGACCAGCGTATGTCTGCTCCAACGAACAACATGAAATGGATCGGCTAAGCCAAGAAAGTTGCGTAGTGGGGACCCAGATGTCTCCTGGTATTCACTAACAAACCTTCACGTTTGCAAAGCCATCTGCGTCGTTTTTCCCCATACGAGCTGCAGGCCACTAGCTGACGGCTCATTGTACAGGTAATTGTGGCCGATGAGAGTATGCATGCCCCTAAAATTTATTGTAGCATTGATCCACCACTTTAGTCCGAATGTTGAGAAGAAATTGGCGATCGTAGATCAGTAAAGAGGAGACACTTTGCGCAAACAGACATACGAGCAACAAACAAAACACAGGTAGAGCAGCACTTCTAATAAAAGCTGATGGATTTGATCACTTTTAGATTTAAAACTTCTTATGTTTAAGTGCCCTCCTAAAATACTTTGAAATGGGGTCCCAGATTATTCTTGAATGATTGACAGTCTGGAATATGTTCAGTTTCCTGTTTTTAGTGATTGCAATATGTTGAATCTTTTTATTTACAATGCATATTGTTTGATTAGGTGTGGATATTGCAGGTTTTACAACCTTTTTTTCAGTACATGCCGTTTGATCCGGTGACAACTTGGATGTAGACCTAGCTTGATCCGCTGATGGGGTTGGCGTGGATGGATCTGTTGATAATTCACGGTTTCTGTTTGAGTAACTCACTTGTAGACTGAAGTATTTGTTACCTTTGTTTTTTGAGAATGGAGAACAGTTAGGCCTAGCACTTGATGATTCTGCGATGTAATTGATGGACGTGCTCTCTGCTGGAATCTCCTCCAGGGCAAACCGCTGGTCTCGCTGCTGGTCTACCGGTGTGAAATAGGCTCCATTCAGATGCGCCCTCGGTGACTCGATCGGCGCACCCTCCAGACAGGCTCCAGGAACTCGTACAGGTGACCCAAATTCAGCAGCGCCCATGGAGCAGAGGTGATGATCAAGGTTAGTTTGTTTAATCTGTCAACAGTAATTTGTTACAACAAAAAGTGCTTACCTGTAAAACAGCAATGTTGCGTTTTATGTCGGCGGTGTGATGGAAGTGATGCAGACCTTTCACTGTCACAGTCCCCCTATTGACTATATGCAAGTTTAAATAGATACGTCTTTAATCTTGCTTTAAATATAGAGA
>JAOYSI010036037.1:0-11114 GCA_025775065.1 Hiodon alosoides
ATTAATTGCTATATTATCTGTCTGTTGCTGTATTGTTTGTGCACTGGAAGTTTCTGCCATTTCAGTAAAATTCCTTGTATGTGTAAGTATACTTGACAATAAAGCTCATTCTATTCTATTAATCAAGCGTTACAACTTTTTGGATCTACACAAAGTTCTTCTTCAACATCTTTGGCATTAGCATCATATTTGTATATGCACAAATACAATACAATACAGCATAAAGGTTATCAAAACATAACGCTTACTTTGTATTCCGTTCTGGCAATCTATTTTATCTGGAATTCAAGAAACATTTACAGTTTATGACACGTTTATATTTAATATAGACAACGTCTAAACTAAAATAACATACACATGTAATATGTCTATATGTTGGTAAAGATCAAAAATACCGATCATAAACGATAACCGCTTAGACACAGGTTTTAATTGTTGATAACCGAGAGGATAACGTCAGCTAAATATTTGTAAAAGTATTTGATGTACTACCTAAAATTATCCATTAAATCATCAAGTAATGCCTCCCTTACCCAGTTTGTAGACCGTAGTAACATCACTTTGAGTAGTTTTATTCAGGAGAAAAATTGTCTCTGCTTTAGTCCGATCCTCTTTCAGGTCAAAGAGCAGTCTGTCTTCATTGTTTAAAAATATGTCTGATGTCCTAAGAAGGGAAGCGATTGTTAGAAATAGACCAGATGTAAACAAATATACGACAGCAACGGACTGTTAAGCAACGGAAGGACACGTACTCATTGAGAGCACAGGCGGGTTTAACCAGGCTGGTCTTTACCAGGCCAACGCCTCCGGTTTGCTCGTGCTTCCCCAGGAACCACTGGAAGCAGGACACCAGGAGGCCCGCGATGTGGATGAGATCGCCACACTCAAAGCTGAGCTCGTCCGGCCCGGTGGCGTCATATCCCTGTGTGGTCACGCAGGAGCCTGCGGCTGGAACACAGACAGCAAACTGTCAGCCAGACAACAGGGGCCTATGTCTGTTTATACACCTCTTCAATGTGGGTCTCCCACACATGCATCATTCAGTGACCTAGTCCGGTTTTCTATATCAGCCTGTGTACCTGGCGTACCGAAGAGCGGCAGTAGGATTAAAGAAGTGCCTTGGAGTACATAACTTCAACTCAGAGGACCACTGCTACGTCGTGGACAGACATGGATTCTCAAAGTGAATTTCATGAGAAAGCCCATGACAATAGCCTGAGGATTTCCCCTGATGAACGCTACCTTTGCTTAATCAGTGGTGAATATGTGTATTAATACGTATCCCTGCGTTTGAATCTGTGAATATATGCCTCATCTCTGCTGCAAATCTGAGTTACTTTTCAAATGACCATATTGGCGACCTCAAACACTGGCTGAGATGAGCTTTGCTCACCAAATTGACAAGGGAAGTCACATGCCAGCTTGCCACTGCCAACCACAACATTCTCAGCACAGGATTTCAGGAACCATCTTAAAAAGAGGGAAGAAATTAATCATTACGCATTCGATATAAATACAGGCAATGTAATATACCAGCCAGTCATGGCCGGATTAACAAACTTTGGGTAAGATGCTTAATGGGCCCCCCTTCCAGCCAAAACAATACACGTGTCCCATGCAGGGAGAAGGAGAAAATCCCAGAGAAGCCGAATTTCCGTTCTCCAAGCTGCATTAAAACTAATTATTTTTAGAAGAATGTGTCCTTCCCCCAACTTTGTTTTAGAGTGCAGACTCTCCCCTTTCAGTAAACACAGCCAGGAGTCATCCTGTCTCTATGTGTGATGGTCCGTCTCGGGCTCGCGGGTACCAATTTCAACTGTGTCGTTAGGGTCCCCCAGGGGGTCAGAAGCCCGATTAGCCCGTTTGGTAATCTGGCCATGGTGGCAGTACAAGTAAGAATCACTCACTGGTGAAATGGCCCGGCAGGTTCCACAGCTGGTTTGAGTTTGGTACCCCTGGCTCCATCCACCAGGGACTGAACGGTCCACCCTGACCCCATGAAGGGGGGCTCAAAGACGGCAATATCGCCTTGCTCCAGGTAGAGATCACTGCCCGATGTGGAGCTGTCAAACATCTGATTTGCACTGCAGCACCCAAAAAATGACCCTGAGGAGTAGGCAGGCATATCGGCATACTGTACTGGGCATTGCCACTGAAACCTGCAACCACCTCAACGCTGACATTACAGTGGAAGGAAGAAACGAAAGGTCTACGACTCTACCTTCTTGCATCAATATCCCTCTGTACATAAGGTTTAATTTCTCCTCCTGGATTGAGACTTCAATTCCGGCATTATCCTCCTCCAAAGAACTTAACCAGAACTCTTGGTCCAGTAAGAGATTCTCCATAAAATGAGCAAGGAAGCCTAACACAAAGTAAACAAAGGTCAATAACCCCTAAGGCAACCAATTCTTCTATAAAATAAAAAATTTGAAATGCCTTTTAGAAATTGGGTATAAACAAATATGCTTTAAAAATAATGATATTATCCTTTAAAAAGAATATACACATATAAAAACCCTTTTATATTGGTTTATTCATGTAAAAAAGCAGCATGGGCAACCAGGAACCTACCCATTGTATAATATGTATTGAATTTCCATATCTCCTCAAATGTTTTAAATGTAATCAATATGGTGCTTTCTTCGCTGCTGATGGAGAGTAACCGAGCAGAAAGCTCCTGGAAAAATGGACACATAAACAGCGGTAAATATACCTGTGAATTAAATCAATTTGGATTATATTTTACACTCTTTTATCTCCAGCGGAATAGCAACAGTGCACAAAAAACATTGAAACCACTCATGGACACAGATAACCAGCAGGCACAACGGTAATGGGTCATTGTAAATGAAAGAAGTGATTGTTTATATAAACGGAGTGTAAATGCTAAATTAATATTTAAACTGGCAGTAATCTGAAACACCAAAAGCAGGCAGTAACTATGGAGGTTCAGCTACTGAGTAAATACAGGGTAATAAAACCTGTCAATAGGTTTATTTACTTCTTTTCATTGATTTTAATGGGGTGATAAGCGTCACCCCTCTCTCTCTCTCTCTCTCTCTCTCTCTCTCTCTCTCTTACTGAACACGGTAAGGTGAACAGAGCCTTACAGAGAAGAGGGCTGTGACCTCTCTTACTGAACACGGCAAGGAGAACAGAGCCTTACAGAGAAGAGGGCTGTGGCCGCTCTTACTGAACACGGTAAGGTGAACAGAGCCTTACAGAGAAGAGGGCTGTGGCCTCTCTTACTGAACATGGTAAGGTGAACAGAGCCTTACAGAGAAGAGGGCTTTGACCTCTCTTACTGAACACGGTAAGGTGAAGAGAGCCTTACAGAGAAGAGGGCTTTGACCTCTCTTACTGAACATGGTAAGGTGAAGAGAGCCTTACAGAGAAGAGGGCTGTGATCGCTCTTACTGAACACGGTAAGGTGAAGAGAGCCTTACAGAGAAGAGGGCTGTGACCTCTCTTACTGAACACGGTAAGGTGAAGAGAGCCTTACAGAGAAGAGGGCTGTGACCTCCCGGCTGTCAGCCTCCAAGACGCGCAGCTTCCCCCTCAGTGCTTCCTGCAGCTTCTCATCAGGAAGTCTGTCAGGCCCCCGCACCAGGTCCAGCCGCAAAGATAATGCTGAAAACAAAAGTCAAGCTCAGATCATTCCTGCTCACAGGCAGAGCCATTTGTCCCTCCCCCTGCCTTGTCACTGCTAAAAGTTACTGTCAGCATTCAGCACTTAAACAGAAAGCAGATGTTTCATTCAGGTTAATGTTTGCGAGAGAAGTAAAATGGTTGGCGCTGCACTCAGATATGGCAATGAAATTAATTTAAAACCTAAGGAATTCTAAAACATAAGGAAAGAGAGTATACTTTACATTCCACATTGCCCCACCGTGCCCATTGATGAATACGCTTGACTAGAATATTGACAACTAAGTTGTAAACTTTGTTTAATAGTCATTTATGCATAATATTTGATTTAATTTAAAGACCATGAAGCTATTTTTGACACGCTTTAGTCTTTCTTGTATCCAGCAACCAAAATAGCTTTTTTTTTCAACCAAAAATTTTCCCCCTGCACAGTTCATAGTAAAACCATAGACCAAGTGAGATATCTAATACAGGTCAAAACTAGCACGGAGCAACTTTTTCCTAGTGACCCAGGTTAAACCAAAGCTGCTGATATTCGCCATTAGACCGATTGGCTGCCGGCTCAGGGCATTTAAAGTGCGATACATCCCATGCGCTACCTGTAGGACAGAGGTCTTCCGAGGTGACGGTGGCTGCTTTCGGAATAGTAGCTTCTCCGGGAAGATCGCGGTCTGAGTGAAAGGGACACACGCTGGGTGTATTTGTGATTACGGAGGCGCAAAACTACGCGACTGTTTAACCGATAAACTACATACTATATATATATATATGATTTGTATTGGTAGAATTTTAATTTTATTATGAGGAATAAATCAAGCAATAAAGGTGTGTAGTTTGATAACACCATGGACCCAAGCCAAGAACTCGAAAGTTTTCCCTCCATAGATAGTGCCAATAGAAACAGAAGTGCTGATGGAGAGATTCAGTTAACTTCTTAAAAACCAAGGACATCTTGTGACATTAACTGTACTGGTTTTCAGAACGTGAATCACACGGCGGGCTTAACGGCATTCGCAACAACACGTTTTACTCCTGAACCAAATATACGTTCCTAACTATTCCACAACGGCTCTTTCTCGAAGGGAAATCACTGCCTAGATGTCATTTTGCCATTAGCTGTCACTAGGCCCTGATAAAACTACGTATATTATTATAACTATTATAACTAGAAAAAACGTACTCCGCTACTGTTTTGAAACCACTGCAATTTAGTGATTATTTAATATTGAACGGTTATAAAACACTGCATATTTTTCACGATGAATACAAAAAGTATCTACTTACCTTTTATTTCTCTACTCATAATTCTATTACTACAAGTACTTAAGTCATTCTGAAAATGCTCTTCGGTCGGCTGCTCTTTCCGTGGCGATCTGTGACCCCGAAAATCCCTCTCAATTCCATTTCCCATCGGGACACATTCGCCGTTTGTGCTGCTTGTCATCTTAATGGGATTTAACTTTGGCTCTTTCGGGTGTGGTATGAGGACGTCGTCCCATCACGCGCTCTTCTTAGTGTCCTCGAATAGTGCAATAAACACCTTATGCGCAGTGAGAAATGTGGCGGACGACATTCACATAACATTGTTTCTGAACACATCAGCTCATTGCATGCTGAGAGGTGTATTATATTTAATAAGTAGTCGTGTTCGGGACAAACGAATGAGATCTACTTTTGTGTTGGATGGTAAGAGCAGGGTTAAATTCCCATGAGAAAAAAAAATAACTTCGCGGGGATATTGTTCTACCCCTAAACTCTCCGTCAGATGGAAGCGAAAATAACGTGCGAGATGTGGTCTCCGTATTATTTCGGTTCTGAAAAGTTAATAATCTCTTGTAAAACAAATAAAAAATGTTACCTGCCCCGAGTCCCGCGCGCAATGTACAAAGTTTTCCACTGGAATGATTATACTTTCCTTGATCTGGTCACGCCCACACCCACACATTTAAAAGGATAACACTAGATTATGAAATGTAAAAACAATCCGCCTAGTACACAACGCCTGAAAAATTAAGATAGTAAAGAAGTATCCTATCCGCCCCTACAGTTATTATTATTTCGTTTTAATGTTGAAAACATCGTTGACATGTTTATACATGCATCAGTGAACTAAGTGTTATGCTTTTAAACAAATAAATCAAAGTTAAATTGCTTATAATAAAAAATAGAAAACAACTAACATGGAAACGTCGAGTCCTGAAAATTCATTTGATTTTTAATCGGCAAGTGAAGAGTACAAATTTTCAGCCAGAAAACCCTTAAAGAAAAATCTAAACGAGACAATCTGCATCAAACAATTAGAAACTACATTATAATATTTTGATGACGAAAAGGTGGTGTACCTTGCCTTGGCCTTGTAAATCATTGCATACAGGATCTACTGCATGATCAAATCAATCAATCGAAAATGTATCGTTTCTGCATGGCATCGTGGATAATTGTCAATGTTTAAAATAACTACTTCAAAGTATTAGTTTATAATAAAGTATTAGTTACTCTTTACGATAAAGTCCGTAGGCTAGTTTGTTTTCTGCAATCCAAGGAAATTTCTGTACATAACTCGTACTGCCATGCCAGTAAAGTGGGGGGAAAACCTCACAAAAACTGCTAAGCCGAACTCTGATATTTCACCCTGTTCCTTTACAGATACCAAAATGTTTATGTTGCCATTTTCTGCTGCAGGTGAATACAAGGCTGTTGAATGCGCTTCACTTAAAAATAAACCAAAGAGAAAATTTCGACAATAGCCGACTATACTTGAGAAAATTATAACCACCAAGCCTTTAAATGTAGGCATTTGTTTATAAATGAACCTTAGAGTCATTATGTTGTCTATAAAGGTTAGTGACATTAAAATGAATGGGGGGGGGTGAACCAATCAGACTATTCCACGGCTTCCATAGCGAAGGATCTACGATTGCGTTTTTGTGACACGTCTTGGCATTGGCATACCAGTTGATTGTTCCTCAATCTGATCCACATCCTAGGAAAAGTGTCAGCAATTCCCTTTCCTGTCCTGAATTTATCCTTCTTTTTTTTTTGTTTTTAAAGTCGCCCCCCCCCTCAAAACAGAAAAGAGGAACCCCCGCTGAACAGCAGACTTGACGGACATGCCGAGTCATGAAATACAGCTCTCATAGTCCCTCTTTAACACTTAATGTAGGATTAATCTGCCTTCACGCTTTCAAATACCAAGCCCATACACTTCGAGCTAAAACAAGCTATTTTAAGGGAATTTATGGACATATGGTCATTCAGACACACACCTTTTAAACGGTTTACTAAAAATGACAACAGAAACTGAGCAACTGTTTAATACTTAAGTGTATTCCATCACTGGAATATTAGACCCAGTAATTTTCCCCACATGTTCCACAAGAGGGTACATTTTTCATATTAACTTTAAAATAGCCATTCTGCTTCAAGATATATGTAAGTACAGAAGAATCTCTGACAGAATGGCACTGGATAACGCACACATTCTTTTAATAAAATTAATTATCAATGGAAGTTAACTGTTAAACCATATGCAACAATTAGCCTCAGGAACAGATGTTACCACCCAGTGGATAATTTGTTTTATCTCACTAACAGTTCAGTACTCTATACTGTATTATATTTCTAATTTTTCTTAGAAAATAAAAAGATAAAAACAACTGAAAGTCAGTGGCAGGCAGAGTGACAGATGAGCGGGGTTTCAAACACAGATACAATAACACATAACACAAATGGAAGACGCACATAAATCCCAGTTCCCAATAATTTTCATGTTGTGTCACCTTTCCATATGCACACATATCTTTTTGCAGTTAAAATGTTCCTTGACTTCTTCAGGACAAGAAAGTCAAACGGCTGCTTGTACAGGCTGTATATTGATATATTGCTGCTCGCAGGAAAACACCAGTCAGTTGTCTGCTTTTACTATTCATTGTCCTAGAGGAGAGAAAGAGAATAACGTTGCTTAACTTTGTCATTTGATCACAGCACGAAAGCAGAACCCCTCGCTCTTGTGTATAAAACACCTAATTTGAACATTCTCAGAAAGGACGCTTGTTCCTGTCAGAAGCTGTACAGCTCCACAAGGGGGCTTGCTCACACTCCAGCACAGTAGGTGGCAGTACTGCTCCTGTGACGTTGAACACTGAAGTGGGCTGAGTTACTGGCACCGATTTTTCATTAAATGCCTGGAGTTATGGCTGCATCTGGTCCTGATGACTCTATGCCTCCTCACTGAATTGGGGCCTATTTTACTCCCCTCTTTGTTTTGCTTGAGAAGGGGCCCTGTTCAAACATCCTCAACCAGCAGTCTGTTTCATGGTAGTCTACAAATACATTATAAAAATATGGCATTTAAGTAATTTGTGGATGATTTAGGTAATCTCACTTTAAGTGACATTCTCATTGAAGTCTAATGGTCAAATGATCCCCTAATACATCAACTTCATCACTTCTAAGGCCTTTCCAGTAACAATCACAAATATGAGGTTTTTTCTGATATCACATTCCAGTTGGTTTTTTTGGAGTCCATACGGCTTGTCAAGTAGACTGAAAGACCCCCATTTTTGTTTTAACAGCAGAGAGAAGACATCTCCTAATCTGCCACAGAATCGCGTGACCACACCCAAATACGCCTTAGGTTTTACATATTCCAGACCACACGTGAAATCAACAAGTGTCCTCTCTTTTTGATGCTAAACTGAAGGTTTGCACCCAGCCAGGGATACAACTGTGTTTCCACACGGCCCGCGGCTTCCCAGTTTGTGCCTGGGCCCATGGCACTTCCATTTCTTTTTCAGGGCTTGAGGGGAGCTTAAAGCAGGCCTAGCCTCTCTTTTTTGTGGGTCAGGAAGCCCTACACACCCTCCCATTTGGATGACTTGAGCACCAACATGCACAAGAGCGTGCAACTCACTGTGGAACTGAGAAGAGCGAGACCCATTGACAAACAAGACACGTCGCCTTAGTTTTGAGTCTGACGTATTATTTTACCCCTAAGGCATACACGCCTTCTCCTTCTCCATTATCCAAGTGCTATTCAATACCTCTGAGCATATCGAGGGCTCCCTGCCTGCCACCTTCAAACTTATTGAGTTAAGCTGGTTAAGTAAGCACCATTTCTGCCTAATTGTTTCCTCCTGCACACTGGCATTTAGGTTAGCCCTTTGTCATTCAGGAGCTGAGTAAATAATGACTGAAGCAGTCTTTTTGTTTTTCGTTCCCTGAAAAGGTAACATTTCTCTTCCCTGTGGCCCTTTTGTCAAATATCCTGCCTCTTTGTACCGTCTGCTAATTTACATCAACAACAGGTTGGTGGTAGATTACATGACGAAGCCTTCAGTATGGGGGGAGGTCATCTGGTCTATGGTCCACCAGTGACCTAGTTTGCTTTAATGAAATTCATCTCTGAAGAAACTCTGTGCCCTATTTTGCGATCCGAAAAAGACAGTTGAGACAGAAGTTCTTTTGAAAACGTAGGCCTACCACATAATAAGAAAAAGAGCTTGATACCTTCATCTAAGATACTTTACATCAACTTTTTGACTCAAATAAATTGAAGAGGCAAAAAAAAACAGAAAGAAAAACAAATAAGCTCGCCGAGTTCATTGGAATTAATTCAGTGCATTTCCAAATGGTTAGATTTGTTCCAGAACACCAGCAGGAGGGATCACACAGCACACGACAAGCCAACGCACCACTGGGAACTAATTGCCCCCGTTTGTTTCCCTTCCGTTTCTACAACAGTGGTGTCAGCCCAGCTCTGAGAAACAAACATCCGTTCAAATTATAGGGTTAACCATTGCTCAAGGTTTTAAATAGGATTACACTCAGAAAATAGGTCAAAAATAAAAACCTGCCTCAACCTTTTTTTCCTTTTGATTCCAATAAGACATACGTCTGGAGAAAATATAGAATAGAGTGAATTTATTGCTTATTGTGGAGTTCAAAGTACATTATAAAAAAATCGCAAGACAAAAGTTTCAGGATTGGATGATATTTTGCCATTTATAGTAAACCTGAATCAGAGAAACATGGATTGAGTTGAATCCTGTTAGAGGAAGTGAACCACGTAGAGGTTGACAGTTGGGTTTACACACCGATACAATGAAAGTCTTACAATTTGGCAAAGTTAAGCCAGTTTGGAAAAGATACATAAATTAAGAGTCCCTTCACAGCAGCAATATAAATCTAAGATTAACATTTTTTGTCCAAGTTTTGATAAAGAATATTTGCCTCTTTAGTGTGTGTTGAGGAATATTATGCACTTCAGTATTAAGGGACATACAGCAAGTAAATTAATTTAAGCCTTAAAGTGCTAGCCTCTAGGATTTAGTGATCTCATTGTTGTCAAGGTTGCCTTCCTGTCTTGCCAAAACCATCTTGGCTGTAAAGTTTCAGAGCAAGTGAAATGCCATCACAGATGGCAATTAACTACATGCTGACAAAAGTTAAATATAGTTTGAAATAATTTTTAAAAAGGTACTTGAAAAACTAATTATTCCCCCCCCATTTTCCTTCATCACCTGACAGCCCTTCAGTCTAAATGGCCAGATTACTTTCCACCCCTACTCAACCCTCTACAACTTCCTAAGTTGCTTTATTGTAGACCTTTATACCCACCTGCCCACTTAACTGGTTAATTAGTCAACTAATCTTAAGCTGACGATTTGCCACATTCTCATGCCCCACTCAGAAATAATGAATCCATTATCCCAGTTGTCACTCACTGAAGTTATCAGTTACTATAAAATACATAATCATGTGTGTAAAATTATATATCAAATATTTTAAAAAACTTGAAATGCAATTAGAAAATGTATATGTAATCTATATTGCACAATGGGTAAATTAAAATGTACTATTTTTCACATGACTAGATATAAACCAACTTAAGATCCTTCCCCCAGACACTCTACCACCTTCCCTCCAAGACCAGAGCAAAAGTAACTTTGCAATTGTGTAGTTCTCTGCAATTCTGCTCCTCTTACCATCCACGGTAAAAACTGCACAGGTTCTAGCTCAGTGTCACACAGTTCAACCAGTCAGTCACTGCAATCCAAATAGCTACTGATAAGCTGTGCACTCAGCAACACACTGCAACCCACTGCAACACACTGCAACACAAAGCAACACACTGCAATACACAGCAACACACAGCAACACACTGCAACACACTGCAACACACAGCAACATACAGCAACACACTGCAACACAAAGCAACACAAAGCAACACACAGCAACACACTGCAACACACTGCAACACACTGCAACACCCTGCAAACGCCCCCCACACGAAAAAAAAAACAACCTTCTGGGGTTATCTGGTTTGCACTCCCCCTTCCTTCCCAAACCAGCTCATTGCAGTGGTGAGCAGGAACAGGAGCAATACATTCCCTAACCAGCTCATTGCAGTGGTGAGCAGGAACAGGAGCAATGCATTCCCTAACCAGCTCATTGCAGTGGTG
>JAOYSI010036037.1:11214-29554 GCA_025775065.1 Hiodon alosoides
TAACCAGCTCATTGCAGTGGTGAGCAGGAACAGGAGCAATGCATTCCCTAACCAGCTCATTGCAGTGGTGAGCAGGATAGGCCTACAGATCAAGGTAACCATGTCACATTATTTATGTATTTAGTGTTGCTAATACTGGTTGTTGGACGGAGTTCTGTGCTATTCCTTATTGTGTTTTCTTTTTGAATGAGTGTATATAAATCTGCATGAACACCCCTGCTGTAACAGCCTTGTTATAAGTGTACCATGGTCATGATTATCCATTAGAACGTAATTACATTTTTACTTAGAAAACGAGAAGGGGCAGTGATTTTGGAAGGTCTTCATTCTCCTCACATAATTGCATCGCACGGCTGGAGTGCCTGTCTTGTTAATACACTTGAGCTACGAATGTTATTCTAGGCAGTTTCTCAGTTTGTAACACGAGGAATGCAGCCAGGGTATTTAAGACCTGCTGTGTCCCCTCTATTGGCACCTCAGTGTTTACCAGGACGAGATATGGATTGGGTTCTGGCAGAGCTGTTGGGGGGGGGGGGAAATCTGGCTTCAGTATAGGTATAGTTCAACCATGAGACACGGTATATAACTGCGAGAGGAAACGGGAACAAGGTGGATCACAAACATTCCATTAAAAAAAAAAAATTAAGAAATAAAGGAACCACTAATGCACTAATGGGGTAAATAAAAACCATTTAAAAAAGGCACAGAGGTAAGATAAAACCAGGAAGTGGGAGCCCGCTGTGTTGGCACACTCATTGCTTTTGGAGTGGATGCTAACGGTCTGGGTCTCTGGGCACATTAAGTAAAAAATTATTTAGTGAAACAAGCAACGAACTGTGCAAGCAAACAGTGAAAACGGTCAGAACTAAACTGAGAGCAAATTGTAATTTTGGTCCTCCAGCTTTGCGTCCACTAGCGGCATTTTGTGATAAGGTGTGACTTAGTGTGGCAGGTGAAGGCTTTAGACACCACTAGAATGTTCTAAAGTGAGTGCACTGTAATTAAAAATTATAAAAAAATAATAAAAAATATATTTACGGTTCTTTGTGTTAAAGAGTGATCATGTTGCACAAACCTTTAAACTGGATGCCATTTCCATTTGAACAACAAGAGAGTTCATAAGTGTCCATGAGAATAACCAGAGTGATTGAATTTCCCATAAAGGGCTATTTGTCAGGAACAGTGTTCACAGCCATCCGTGTCCCTCGCTCCTCATTTTCCCCCATGAAAAGACACGCCACCATGGAGGAGACACCAAGCGCCTGACCCTGGGCTGGAACCTGGATGAGACAAAGTTACTTTACAATGACTGGGATCTGAAGCAGTGGTTAATGAGTGAGGTAAAGGATCATTGTCCAGAGTTTTACACCTGCCGTGCACGTGACACTCTATGTGGAATATCACGTGACAGTGCTCATAGCTTTAATGCAGGGGTGGCCAACCCTGAAGTGTATGCAGTGTCTGCAGTGTCAGTCAGCACCTGAGTTACATCTGGGAGTCACATGTCAGAGCCTTTTTAATCCAAGTGAATGAAATGGTGAGGGAGTGAAGAGGATACAGTTTCTGCTTGCACTCAGCTATCACATGATAATTTGTATTCATATACAGTAAGCATTCGTCATGTTTGTGGTTATTAAAAAGGCTGTAATATAGTCTTATTTATTTAGTATCATTGTTAATAATCATTTCCTTGAAATGAAGAGTACAATACTTCAGGGGTTTCTAATCCTGCTCCGAGAGGACCCCGATCCAAGAGATTGTCCATCTCTTACAAAGCTATCAGGCTCAATATTGTGAGAAAGGGCTTGATTTGTTCATTTAGGACAATAATTACTTTCATTCAATTCCATTTAAGGGCTTAATTGTTTGGTTTGGATAAAATCCTGCACACACAATGGTCTTCCAGGACCATGATTGGGACTCCTACAGTACTTGGCATAACAGTGGAAAATTCCATGTTGTAGTCGTATTTTAATAATCCACTAGAGGGAGCCCATGCATGCAGAATGATTTAACTAAATTCATATCAAAAGAGCTACTCTGTTTTTGGTTACTGTCAAATACATTTTTAGGCGAACTACTGTTGATTTTTTAAAATTGGCCAGGTAGCAGCATTCCTGTCTATACCTGATGCCCACCCACCACGGCCCTGACTTGTAACCTCTACAGATGTTCGCGTTGAAAAGTTTGTATTTAACACCAAGCACCACCTGATGGGCCAGACGTGCTGCTGTACTGAGGCCACAGAAGGACTCTGAGAAGGGGCGACCAGGCCATCGAGGTGATGGAGCTCCGTGTCTCTTTCACACTAAAGAGGGTAAACAAAACGTTCTAGAGAATTCCAACACAGAGGCAAGAGCCACAATGTAATAATGTAATAATGTGACCATGTAGAGGTCTGAACGACAGTACTGCTGCTGTAAAAAACGCGTTTAACAGTCTGCTGTGCCTGTCCTCAACAGGCTTTATCTGACCAGACCGGACAAAAAAAACCCTGTTGTGTGACTGAACTCAACCCATTTAAAAAGTGGACGAAGAAAAGCTCACAGCTTCCAACTGGGCTGCCTTGAGATCGTACGGACTCAAAGCACATTCTGCCAAATGAATAAAATATAACGCTTCGCAAACTGAGATGTAGCTAAGCTACTACTGTGAGCCTATCCCCTCGTGAAAGAGATATCCTAACTTTTATGGATTGAGTTGTTTTAATGTCCACAACAATGTAATACCTCTTAGAATGCAGTGTAGATTAGTTCCAAAGGTATTGGATATCTAAAAATATTTGTATATATAAGCATAGTAAAAGAGTTGTAAAAAAAACAAAAAAACTAGCAGCTTCTTTTAGGCACAATGGTCTATTCTGTTATTTTTAAATTTTTCTGAACAAAGTTGGTGATTTTTTTTTATTTTTATTTGTGCTTCAATAAGTTGTAAAACATGGTTTGCCCTATTCACGACAGCCAGAAATGGTCACATTGTTTGTTGGTTTATTTTATGTCTTTATTAGCATGCAGAAAGCAGCCTAAGCAGGGCCCATCGCCTCCACCCCCTGCCACCAAGGTCTGCAGGAGCGATGGGTGCAAGTGGGCTCTGGGCCGGAGGGGGGGGGGGGGGGTTACACCTGCTTATGGGGAGGGGTAGGTCTGCTGGAGTTATTGAGCCTTTTCAGCCCCCCCCGACACGGTCAGTGGACTAGCCCCCCCCTCCCACCGAGCCCGTCGATCAGTACTATAGATCCACTGCCTGTGAGCTCCATGCCAAATCCTTCACCTGCCAGCAGCCTCCACTGGAGACCCGCTTTGTTGCCCTGAAATGGGCCGCTGTCTCCGGAGGAGGGGAGAGGAGAGCGCGGCTGCCATCTTTGTTCCTTTGCCTGGATGGTTCCGGCAAAGTTCCTGAGTCATGTGAAACGTTTTGTTTTTGGGGAATAGTCGCTCTAGCACGGACATGAAGGTGGAGTGACATGGCTCTTTGTCTCAGAGGTTGCCGGGCTGCGGGAGAGTAACTTACAAAAGAGGTTATTCCTCAGAATAATGTCAGCTTTGTTTGTTTTCCAACCAGACCTCCTCAAAACTGCAACCTCAGTAATGAAACTTCTACTATGGGCCCTTTGTCTAGAATGTTATTGCTAAAATAAATAAGCAATTACCTTCATATTTTGACCTTTGGACCGTTTTCAAATTTGCAAAAAAAAAAAAAAAAAGTAAATTGAAAAAAGTAATTATCCTGCTACACATAATCAGGGTTTTTTAAACCTTTGTCCAGGAGACAGTTCAGTATGCTGGCCACTGTCCTCTTTATAAAGTTAAGGCTAAATAGGTTTAAAGAGAAGTACCTGCAGTTTGTGTACCTAAATAATTACACACAATAAAACATGAGAGATCTCAACAATTTAAGACAATAAAAAATCTCATCCAAAAATTACTTGAGGGATCCAAATTACTTGAAATCCATTGCTGTAACTTCTAATGGAGTTTTACTCTGTGGTAGAAGAAATTCCCTTACAGAATCCACAGAGAGGGAGGCCGTGTTGTGTGGAAAAGACCAGAGCTGAAAGAAAAGTACCTCATGTGAAAAAGATCTTGGGCCTCTGGGAAGTTTCAGAAGCTCTGGCCAAGCACCCTGGTGGTGTCCATTGGATGACAAGAAAAAAAAAGAGATATACCTGAAGGGACATCTCCTCCTCGTAACAGACGGGACAGTATGATCCTCAGGCAATCACTAACGTGGCCTGGCCACAGTTTTCATGTAGCATTCATCCTCTGCAAAAAAAAAAGTTAGAAAAAACTCTATTTTATGGTATTGCATTGCTCAAGATACTTGGATATTAAGACCCTCAACAGGAATAGCAAAATTATATGTGAATGAAAGAAGGTTCCCAATTGAAGGTGATAGAGCAGTTCTTCAAAAAAATCCCCAGAAAGGCATGAAGGGAAGGAGACGTTACTCAGAATCCTATATGGACTTATTTTTCTAAAAATATTAAGAGGCACGGACATTTAACAGAATTTACTTGGACTGTGAATGTGAATCTAAGTATCTCTTTCACCTTTCACTTAGCATAGGAAACACAGGTGATGGCTATGAAACACAGAAATGCTTTTGGCTCCTACGATTAGAACACAAAAACATGCCAGACATCTCACCTTTTCGCTTCTTTGTGTACTATATAAAGAAAAAAATTGAATTGTAGAAAATGTTCATTATACTTAACGAAATTTTTTTAAATACTTACTCAACTTTACTCACTTACAGTGGGTGTATGCGCCACAAAGCTTTATACTTTCCAGAGTGCAGTGGTTATATATAATTCAAAAGAAAATGTTCAAGAAATCTTGGGCCTAAAATAGACAAGCAGAGTGATTGAACGATGAGTTCTTTTTACCCGCTGTGCTCCCTGACCTCCCCGGCTGTTCCTGGGACGGGTAGACAGGAACCCACGACTCTTAATGGGACTCCGCTGTTTGAATGCATTCCTGATCTGTGTATAATTCATCCAGTTCCACTCTGGTAAAAAGCGAGCTTAGTGGAGAGATGAGGGTAGGAGTGAGAGTGCGTGGGTTGGTGCAGTGAAAGTTAAGGCCTGGTTCTGTCACTCCTCGTAAGTGCGGGCAGATGGTGTCTGCATGCAGGGTGGCCGACGCCCGCTGAAGTGTCTTCGGTACCTGCTGTTGACATCCCATTACTCCCAGCCTGGTGGCCTGCAACTGTGGCTCCACAGTCCCACCACCCCCCCCCCCTCCCCTAAAAAAAAAACCGAAGCCAGCAAAAGTGTTGAGATTCCACTGGGGAGGTTGCTATGACACTCCCCCCAGAGAGAATATTGGGATTAGCCTTTTTCAGGAAGATTTACACAAAGGGTTTTCAACCTGTGCTTAGATTGGATACAGTGCAGTACATCAATACAGTGCAGTGGGTAAGCCACAATACCATGGCATCCCCTCAATGTACCAGTTGTCCTTTGACTACTTATCTAACTGAGTGAAACAAATCGGTTCATTGAAGTCAAGAGAGGTTGTCCAGATAATGTTCATCTGCTTCTCATTTCCTTTACAGGTAAGTCCACATTTAAAGCCAGCGGGGTTTTTTTTTGTGGTTTTTTATGTTCCTTTACGTCACCCTTGATTACTGCGTGACATATTCCTTAACTTTTCTGAACTGTGGAGTGCAAACCTAAGTCAGTTATTTTTAAGACTCAGATGCGTTCATTGTTTTTAAGTTCTCCTTTAAGTCCTCCCGAGCATGTCCGCCAGTCTACATACAATCTATTTTTTTTTCTCCATTTCAGGCAGGGGATGGAACTGCAAACAAAGAACCACAGCCGGCCAATGACAATGCTTTGTTCTTGGCAACTTCCTTTGTACAGTCCTTCATCTTAGAATGCAGAGCAGAGCACAAAGCAAACAGAAGATACGTTGCAGAAATCACGGCATTAGAGCTGGGATTTTTGTAATGAGGTAATCCTGTTTGAGCTTTAGGATTTACAATCCAATTTCTCCTTTGACCGAACTAGCATTCCTGAGAAGGTGCGTAATATTTTGACATCTGAAACAAATATTATTGGAGCAGCAGACACACTTAGAGCTTATCAAAAACCGAGTGAGGTAAGGCATGGTTGTAAATGGGGTGATATGGTGATGATAGAATATAGTTACACACTGGCTAGTTAAGTTAAGTTTACATTGTGATGGCAGTCCCAGGGAGAAATAACCAAAATGAATAGGGTATACTACCCACAATGCACTGCTGTGCATAAAACTGGGCGTTTATGCATTGATAATGGTTCTAGGACAATAAGCCCTGTAGCATTAGTGATCCTAAGGATAAGGCAGAATTAATTGGTTGGATTGGATCTCCATCCTTGATTCGTTTAAGACGGCTGATTAGACTTCCCCTGGTGGGCGCCTTCAGTCCTCTATTTGGGGCTCAAGTTTCAGACTAAACTCTGCACAAATTAAGGCCTTGTTGTCCCTCTGGTCTTGCCAACATTGTATTTCCCAGGTCTCTTATACTCTCCTTCTATTTCTCATAGTCTCCTCTTTAATCTTACCGGTGCCTGACTCTTCTCCCCACTGGCCTCAGAGTCAATCCTCTCCACCACTCTGCCTCTCCACCCTTGTCTCTTATGTCTCTCAGCTTCTCAGCTCCTAGTCCATGAGTTTGGCCTTAGTCTAGCCAACAGTCCCTTCTTCTCCTTCTTTTCCTGGTCTAGTTTTCCATCCCTGCAGTCCCTCCTGCTCCTGGTCTAGTTTTCTATCCCTGCAGTCCCTCTTTCTCCTGGTCTAATTTTCTATCCCTGCAGTCCCTCTTTCTCCTGGTCTAATTTTCCATCCCTGCAGTCCGTCTTTCTCCTGGTCTAATTTTCCATTCCTGCAGTCCCTTCTTCTCCTGGTCTAGTTTTCCATCCCTGCAGTCCCTCCTGCTCCTGGTCTAGTTTTCCATCCCTGCAGTCCCTCCTTCTCCTGGTCTAATTTTCCATCCCTGCAGTCCCTCCTTCTTCTGGTCTAGTTTTCCATCCCTGCAGTCCCTCCTTCTTCTGGTCTAGTTTTCCATCCCTGCAGTCCCTCCTTCTCCTGGTCTAATTTTCCATCCCTGCAGGTCCTTCTTCTTCTCCTGGTCTAGTTTTCCATCCCTGCAGTCCCTCCTTCTCCTGGTCTAATTTTCCATCCCTGCAGTCCCTCTTTCTCCTGGTCTAATTTTCCATCCCTGCAGTCCGTCTTTCTCCTGGTCTAATTTTCCATCCCTGCAGTCCCTCCTTCTTCTGGTCTAGTTTTCCATCCCTGCAGTCCCTCCTTCTTCTGGTCTAGTTTTCCATCCCTGCAGTCCCTCCTTCTCCTGGTCTAATTTTCCATCCCTGCAGGTCCTTCTTCTTCTCCTGGTCTAGTTTTCCATCCCTGCAGTCCCTCCTTCTCCTGGTCTAATTTTCCATCCCTGCAGTCCCTCTTTCTCCTGGTCTAATTTTCCATTCCTGCAGTCCCTCCTTCTCCTTTTCCTTGAGTCTAGTTTCCCATCCAATTAGTCTCTCAAGTCACACTCTTAGTCAGGTCCCCCCAACTCAGTTTTTTCTTTCGCTTCTCCAGTCTCTCATGCTTTCCTATTCACAGTCATCATACGGCCAGATCTGAGGATAGTAACAGTGAGTGCTAACTTATCACTTCAGGAGGAGAAAAACAAATACAGCATAACTATATGTAAAAGGTTTTTGTAATTTATTTATTAATTTGTTAATTTTGATTTAAAAAAAAACCTCTTTTTAACAGAAAGCCCTATTAAAACCACTGTGATTCATTGAAACAATACTTCTCATGACAGTGGTCAAATATATACATGTATATGTAATAAAAAAAATAAAAAAACAACACATGCCGTAAACAAACATATTACATACAATTATTCAATAATTACATACAGCACACATAGGCACACAACGCGTCACTGTTTTTAAATTTCTGTCGAAGCATTTTCATTTGAAGTTGTTAATCTTGGTTAAAACCGAACTCAACCTGACTCACATTTGTATACAGACGCCGTGTTCCCTGAAAACATATAAAAATGAACTACAATTTTAAAAAAAAATTTATTTATTGCTAGAGGAAACAAGAAAACCGAAGAGTAACCTGTGTTGAGTGAACATTTTCATGCTTTTTATATTCCTTTGTTCGATGGCTGTTGCTCAGCAGATTTGTTCGGAGCTCGGAGTTCTAGCTTGGTTACTTAGCGTTAAAAACACAGAGGGTACCAACTCAGAATGCTACGTGAAGAGGCCATACGCTGACAGACCACATTAAGTACAGGTAGAAAGTCACTCATATTGTGATCTGTTACTTACAGAATGAAGCCCAGCGAAATGGAGGAATATGAACGTCGTCTCACATTGTGAAAAAACAAAAGATTGCAGATTTGCTCTCATTTCTCCTTTGTTTTTTATATTTTTTTTAAATTCCCTCATGGTTTGCAACTTGATAATTGCTTTAGTTCGAGAACATTGAGATAATTATGTTCCTTCACGTTATTATTATAATTTTAATTTTTATGACAAATATTCCATAACATTTGGATTATAGGAACAATGGTGTGCTTTGGCCACAGCCTACAGCCATTAAAATGAATTATACTGGCGAATTTGATTTAGGGCAGGGCTAATTTCAACACTAAATTTTAGTGTATTTTCAACTCAGTCTTCCCATCATGGAAAAGGTATTGGCTGGCATGGCTCTTACCTTTCAACCATCCCCACCCCCCAACACAACTGACCATCCATCAAGTTGCTATTTTAAGGTACTAAGGTGCTGTATTGAGTAGTGACAGAAAATACAGGCACACTTTATTGAGAAATAATAATAATAATAATAATAATAATAATAATAATAATAATAATAATACATTTTGGCTAAGCCAGAAAAAATTCCACTGGCCCCAGTAGTCTTTAATTGTAATAGCATTATGGCTGTCAATGCCGTCTTCTCATAAAGCTGTTTGAGCTGGTTCAGATTAGGGGCTGTCGGTGACAATGGCAGCGCAGGCATAAATTGGTCTTTAGTAGCATGACACTGAAGTAAAGCACCTTTTGGTTTTATCTGGGGTGTACGTAGTGTAAGATTAAACTTACATTCTCCAACCGCTGGTGGTGCCAGCATTTGAACAGACTGGTCTTGGGAAGGAACCCTGCCAATGTGTAGCTCTACCAGGGGAGAGATCTAGACCCGAATCCAGACCAGAGTGAATCCTTGAAGTGGTCTGCTACAGTTTTGTGTCTCATTTCGATCCGTATCTAGTTGGAACCCCTACGAGGTTAGCACAAAGGTGGTGTTTTTGAACAAATGGCTGCGTTAGTAAGGCAAAATGACTAGACTGCTCTGGCAGAAAAAGGTTGTGGTACTGACATTACTTTCCCAAAATGCTAAATCATCCCAGTGGCTGTTCAGTTTCACAGGTAACACATACATTTGCCTAATAATGGCAATAATCAAAATCAAAAATCAAGTCCATTAGAAATCGATTAACATTTTCAAAAATCCAAACAACATGGCAAACATATGGTACTGGATTATGCTGGATCCCATTTATCTTGCTGTGCTGCCTTTAATTTACATTGCTTTGTGATTGTCCGTACAGTACAGTGTAAGGCATATGACTCTCACTATTGCAGAGTTAATGAATCCTCACACATTTAGTACACAGAAAAAAACTAAAACAAATCTACTTAGAACGTTTGCCTGATACAAAAATAACTGTATTTTTCCTCAAAATATCTTAAAAAAAAAAAATTTTTTACAGCATTGTTTTGGCAAGTCATGCGCAGACAAGTAATAACTGTAATAATGATAATAATAGCAGTATTAATAAGATTTATATTAAGAATGATAATAAGAGGGGTTTAATGTGTAACAGTATCACAGAAGAAAGGGAGGGGAGATGTGTGATAGAGGCAGAGGTCTTGAAAGTTCTGAGGCCCAGACAGAAGTGTTGTCACCTGGAAGACCCACAGAGACATTGTCATTGTTGTACCACCAGGGTTTTATTGTCTATAATCAGGCACCGGCATCCAACACTGGCTTTCCCATAGTATACTCCACCATGAACCAGAATCTAGTGTCACACTGAATGAAGTTAGTGTGCCCTGGTTGAAAATTACACTATAACCGTTGACACAACTCTGGTGGATTTTCAGAGCTGAGAATGAATATGTAGACAAACTTGATTATTTTTGTGTCCTAATTCCTCTGAGGCAGCAGCAGTAAACACTGACGTAGAGGTTATTTTCAAGCGCTGTCACTTTAAACACAGAGAAGCAGCTTACAGCTTGGAGAAGCAGAACTCACCAACAGTCCATAGTGTTGTTAACTGGGCTGGAAATCCTCCTAGTTGGACTTAAGAACTTAAATCAGCACCGTCAAGACCAACTTTCGCCGCCATCACACATCAGAGACCTGAAAGAGAACTACTTCAGAACCACAAAAGCACATTCTTTCCAATAAACCAGTTACATTCCATTAATAACAGATCAAATACGTCTAATTAAGGAAGGTACGTTTTTTCGTTTGAGTTTAGTTTCACGAATATGTTTCATGCGAGCTAAGTGAAATCTTTTCACTATTATTGACTTAATTGACAAGTGAATACTAGTTTTCTTTCTCATCAACCCCCACCAAACGTTGGTCACCTGGTCACAAGGGAGGCCAATTCTGAAATTTATGGCATGCAGATTTTTGGGTGCAAATAGCAGTGGCTCGTAATCATCATAATTTAAGGTAATTCCTGATTAAAGTTATTTAACACATTTGTCCTTATGTCCTGCTGTTTTGACGTTCCATTTAACTGATGATGATTGTATGTAATCAATATGTTGACAGTTATGATTCATGTTTTGTCCATTAATGAGAGTAAAATGAGTAGTTTTCTGTGAGTTGCATGTTATTTTATTAAATAAAAAACGAGCACACCTTCTACAGTCTTATTTGATATCTTAATTTCCAGCATTTTCATGTAAAACCGTTTTGCTTTTGATTTTATCTTTTAAATAGGATTTATGATTGATTTTTAATGCTTAACCAGATATAAACAAACAGCAAGGTACTTTAATGCTAAAGTACCTTAGCACTAAACCCTGGACTTCCATTCTATCAACACATGTGTCGTGTGTGTTAGCAGAGGATTACGAAAGTATGTACATCCCACACCGCAGACTAGACTATTGTGCTACAACCAGATGTGTGGTAAGGTAAAACCAACAGTAATCATTTCGATAATATTTTGCAGCTTTCTTCTGCTGCTGAAGCAGAAATGCCATGCCTTACCTAGTGGTTCCATCACTGACCTACGTGTGAAACCTGTGTCTGTGTTCCGTGAACATGAAAGGATCTCTGTAAGATTTTAATACTCAAGGAGGCCCTTAGGGTTAAGTTGGGCATGTCCACACTCTGGGGGAAAACTCGTGATGAATATCTTAGCCTTTGGAATGAACCCTGTCGTGAACTTGTATCTGATTGCCGAAAAAAGCCCACAGAACTGAGTCTGTGGTGGAAATAAATCCCCCCAGCTTCCTTGTTTCAAAAAGGGGGCCCCCTAAGAGGTTGGCCCGTCTCTCAAGTGGGAATTATTTATGAGATCAACAGGAACTGCGGAGTTCTGTTCTGACTGTTGGGCAACGTGCCCCACGGGCCGGCCGGCAGGCAGGCAGGCAGGCAGGCAGGCAGGCAGGCAGACCTCCACTGACAGCCTGTCAGAAGGCAAAACTGGGCGACTCTTTTCCGCTTTTCACAGCACATTAGCGTCCGGCTGAAGCTGTCTTTGCTGTTCTTTCCATTGTTTGAAAAAAATGAAAATGTAATGAAGCCTTCTCAGAATAATCACAGAAAGAATTTTAAAAATGAGGGCAACCTGAGTGCACAAGTCTACAAAGCTGTAAACAGAAACATGTGAAGGCACAATGCTAACAATGCTAACTCTCTGGTTCCCCAACCCCTTCATTCAACACTCACAATACTTTAATGATAGCCCATAACTACTAAAAGAGACTTTGAAGATTTATCATCATTTTGAAAATCTATGCATTCTTATCTCAATGTAAGATGCAATTTTTATTTGAACGATTCAGCAGTTCAACCAGACTGAAAAAATGCATAGAAGCCAATGAAGGCAGAGAGGCAGAGTTCATTATGGGTCAAGGGAACGCTATAAAAACAGGTTTGGATAATAATAACAGGTTTTCAATAATATATTCAACCCGGGCTGAAGAGGGCTTTTTGTCTTGACAGAAGTTTCATTATTATTGAAAACCTCTGCCCCAGTCTTCTGATATTGGGGAGGGCATCCCGGTTGCTCCCAGAGACATTTCCAAGATGGGGAATGAAGAGGCTGCTTACTGTTTACCCTCAATTTTCATTTTCCTCCTCATCTCTCCCCCCACTGAGGACAGCCCAAGCCTGAGCAGGCAGGGCTGGAGCTTGCACCAATTAACACATCTTCCTCCCAGACACCCTCACCCTGTCCCATCCACCCCGGGGAATCCAGGGAACATGCCTCTTCCTGTACAACCTCTGGCTGCTTTGGGGAGTTCTAAAACACTGGGGACTTACAATAGCGGGTCACTTCTGAATTTCAGATCCGACTGAACAACAAAATAGGGGTAAAGTGCGGTACTCATTCTGACTCAGCACTTTGACGCAGACGATGTTTCATCCTTTAAGAATAAAGTGAAAAAAGGAGCAATGCTTAGCAGAGAGGGTCGTGGGTAGAGTACTTCATTTAGGGGTCTAATCGTACATGTGCCGCAGTGGTTAGCTTAAGACAATGTGAATTGTAAAATAAGTATTGTCTACTCAATCATTCCCTTTTCACGCTGAGTAAGAGAATAAGGGTCAGCGATTGCAGTGGGACGAAAGTGTATGTACTGCTTTGTGTAGCCTTCACGTGACGGCGTGAGCGGGTCGTAGGGGCGGGGATTTGTGTAGCCTTCACGTAACGGCGTGAGCGGCTCGTAGGGGCGGGGATTTGTGTAGCCTTCACGTAACGGCGTGAGCGGGTCGTAGGGGCGGGGATTTGTGTAGCCTTCACGTAACGGTGTGAGCGGGTCGTAGGGGCGGGGATGGGGGCACTCACCCAGACTTCAGCAGAACTGCCTGGACTTCCATCCCTGTGGAGTACCATCTGCAGGAGGGATCCAGCGAATCTGCGCAGACACAAACACGGAAGCTGATTGGTTTGGCCGGGGTGCAGTCTGCCTGGACACAGGGCTGCTCCGTCTGGGCCCCCGGTCCCTAACAGCCACAGCCCAGTGGCTGGTCTCTGGCCAGCAGCCTACGCCTGACTCCCTCAGCAGCGGAGGGCACTGTGACATTCAGTCCTCCTCTGCCAGCAGGACAATCTTTCCCTCCACAATCCCCACCCCTCTCGCCCTTTCTAATCTGCAGCACCTACTGCAGACTGCTAATTAAACAACAGAGATTGCGTGGGCAATGAATACCGAGATAAAATCTTGTTTATTTATATATGCTTGAGATGCCTTAAATGGACATGACAGACAAACAATGTGAAAACTGCGGATCTATGCTCTTGGACCACACGCAGACAGGCTGAGAACACAGCTGCCAGTTTGACAAGTCGCCCCCCAGTGGGACATATGAGTCATTTGCAGGCCTGACGGCCTTCAGGCTCTCTCTCTCACTCTCTCTCTCTGTACCATGTCCACGGCACCTCAGCACAGAAGTTCTCTGAGGGGCAAACCAGGCGGCAGCCGCTACCACTTTCTCGTGTCAATCTCTGATCCGGAGGGCAAGGCCGAAACGAAAGACAATTGTTCAAACGGTGACAAACTGAGTTAAAAAAAAATAAAATCCTGCAAGATAAGTGGTGAAAAAAGCCCGTCTGCCGACTGATAAAACAGGTCAAGGCTGCGTGCAGCTCTAATTGACGGGAGAGGATGTTTACACTGACTGCAGCACGGGGCCTGGGAACACAGGTGAGCGGATTGGACCGATTCTGACAGGTTGCGCTGCGCTGGCGTTTCATCTCTGATAAAGGCCCCAGCCACATCACGGTACACCCAAGGGCTCGGGATCCGCGATCTGTTAGGGCTGCTGCCAGCCAGCTTTGTAAGATGCACAGAGGATGAAAGCACATCAAACGGGTGCCAGCCGTGAGCAAACTTCCTCCCCAGTGGATACACGGTTAAGTAACAGCTGCTTTTTTTATGCCCGAGAACACCTGTTTCACAGAGCTGATGGCACTCAAAGGGCATTTATGCACAATAATTTGAACAAAAAAGAAGCCTGGGAAATATATATATATATATATATATATATATATATATATATACGTATATATCTACACGCTAAATATTTCTGTTTGATGAAGCAGACCCCAGCGTGGGGTCACTCCAGGGAAGCTGGGTGTCAGCGGAATGTCTCATCTGTACTGAGTCACCCAGGAGCTGAGCTGACAGGGTTGGGCCTCTGTGCTGGCACGCTGCCATGTGTGTGTGGGGGGGCGGAGAGTGTTATTAAGAGCGGTGTGGAGGGTGAAGGGCTGGAAAGTAATCGCTGCAGAGACCAGAAAGTCGGGCTGTGAATAGGTGGGCTGTGGTTGGTGGTGGGCGGGGTTAGTATATTTAAAGGGGGCGTGTGCTGTGTCAGAGTGGGAGGGGTATGGAGGGGGGTGGGGCTTGGTAAGGCTAGGTGGGCGCTCAGGGAGATTACCTGAGCGTGAAGCGAAGAGGGGTAGGTGAAAGCGGGAGGTAGGGCGGGTGACAGCTCCGCAGGGTACAGGGGGTACGGGGCCCAGACGTCAGGGCTACTGGGGTAAAGTGCGGGGACTGTGAGCTCATCTGTAAAACAAGAAGGACAAAGTGAGAGTGCACACACGGGGGGGTACCAAAGACCAGGAGGGCGGGGACGTAGACCCAGTAGTGTAGAGAGACTGTTTAGCATGAAAGAGAAAACATAAAACACGGTGTAGAGGACTTTTCATGACAAAAGCACGTATGAATGAAATCCAACACAAGCACTGAGTAATCCTAATTAGCCTCTATATGCGAGGTAGGGCCTGTTCATTTTCAGGAAAATACATTAGCTGCCTTTGAGTCAATAGCCTTTCAAAGCTAGTACACAAACCTAAGAGACAGCAAAAAGCACTTAACCCACCCCCACGCAGCATGGAACAGGCGTTATTGTCCCTTAAATGCACACGGCCAGGGCATTTGGATCAACGCAAGCTCATGATGCTTGTTTTATGCCCAAGGTCCTGCCAATCAAAACGATTTCATATATGAAACAGACTTGGAGTTGCGTACCCAATCAGTCCAGCTGTATTGTGCCCCGAATAGTACCAGGCAGAACTGAATTGAGATATCTCATTCTGTTAGTTTGTTTCACCCACCCACCTTAAACTAGAACTTGTTAAAGGTAAACTTACCGCAGCTCGCGTATAGGTGCTGTAGAACACTGCTTCATGAAAACCGCCTGCTCCTAATAAAATCGATGTTTTGTTTATAATTGGCTAGCTGTTGTGTTTCGTACAGTTTAACAAAGTTCACGCACTGGAGTTATTCCCTCTTCCTTTCTGAGGGACGCTGCGGTTTGTGTAAATCTTGGTTGTTCTCAACGCAAACTTAACGCTTAACTCTCGACGGGCTGGCTTCGTTAACAGCACCTTATCTTAATTACGACTTCTCACGGTATGCCCAAGGCTGACGAGTTGTAGTGTATACCTGCCTCAAAGTGGACAAATGGGGGGGGGGTCCTTAAACGGTGCAGCAGGGAGGGAAATGAATCCATCCGTAATTACTCTCAGATGGTTCTATAGTACATCTGGGGCATCTCCTTTCTCATGTTACTGGGCCTCCAGCTTGAAAAATAAATGACTGCGATTTTGCGTCTGTGCGAGTTATCATTACATATTACCGCACACATACTTCTGTACTACTCATGCAACACTCACACTCAAGTTGTGTGCACAGTTGCAGACCCTTACCTTGTAAATTGCTCTTATCAGAACATTTCAGTAGACAGAGTCTACTATCAGAAAATTGCAGCTAGTTTACATGATGGGTTGGCTATTACGTCATGCTTTCAGCTAATTGTTTCCTTTTGTATTAAAGCAAAGGGCCACTCCTTGACTTAATGTAAGTTTCTAGTTAATAGCTCTGTCATTTGGTAAGAATGTACAACTGCGCGTCTGCAGATGGCTTACATACAGTTTTCTATGCCAGCTTCACACTGTTTACTCAGCACTTCCAAAAATATTTATATAGAAGGTAAACACATCTTATCCTGTGTTGAGGAATCGCTCACAATTCACGGGCCAAGGTTTGCTTACCGCAAACGTGAAAAGGCTTAAAATATTAGGTAGATTTACTTTTCAGAAGATACATT
The DNA here is from genome assembly GCA_025775065.1 of Hiodon alosoides. Lineage (NCBI taxonomy): Eukaryota > Metazoa > Chordata > Actinopteri > Hiodontiformes > Hiodontidae > Hiodon > Hiodon alosoides. Next base: position 27,585 of record JAOYSI010036037.1, read on the forward strand.
ACTTGACATCAGTACTCGTCATTTTCAAACGTCTTAGCTTGTCCAGTAAATTGTTAAAGTTAACTTTTCTGAACATTCCCCAGCATACAGAGCATGCAAACGTTGATGGAAAGGTTTAGATAAGAGCCATACAATTAAACCAATACATTAATAACCAATTTAAACAACTGTGAACATCAGAGGAATTCTGGGAAAAGGTCAAAGGCGGATATTTTCCTAAATTGTTTAGACACGCTTTCTCTACCTTTCAATCACACACTAAAACCAAAAAAAAACTCATAATTTGAAATCAACTTCCTGTGGTGCCGGATCCGGGACAGAATCTCACGGCCGTTTCTGCACGCTTGTGTGAAAACGTGAGTCCATAAACTACTCAAGACGAAAGCTTGGGTGAAAGAGCACTGAACAATTCACACTGAGCAATTCACACTGAACAATTCACACTACATTGGGTTTTGTGTGTGTGCTAAAATGGTCGGTTGTATTAAGTGACCCCAACTTAATAGTTGGAAGATAATTTACTCTGAAAGGGCACATCCATATTTTAGCACAGGACGTGTTGGACCTCTCTTTGATAAAAAGGAACTGACTTAAAATAACCCTCATACATTCTCAATGCAAATCTGTTATAGGGGTAATTTTTAGCTTACTACTGTTTTTTCCCATTTAAGATTTCCCCTGCTCTTCCCAACAGTGTGGCAAGAAATCAATAAATAAATGGATATCAATGAACGATCTTACACCAGTGAAGCCTAGTCAGTTAAAAATATTTTCACACTAAGCATTAATTTACTATGGTGATAAGTACCTATCTACAAACTCCCGTGGCTATAAAGAAATCGTTAACAAAAAGTTTTATTGTAGATTTACTGGTGTATGAGAATTACTGCATGCGAATACTCTACTAAAAACAATACAGCCACTTCAGAGTTACAAGGTGGCGATTTAAAAAAGAAAAGATCACGCCCTTGGTAGCATTGCTAAGCCAACTCTACAGGAGATAATAATCAGCATGGCCAGTCCTAACCAAATTCAGCAGTTCTCACTTTTAAAAACAATGTGTACTTTAAGGCTCAAACTTTCGCAAGACATTAGGGATTCAGGATCTTCCTCCTTACGTGAGGGGGTGGGCAGGTATACTCACAAGGGTCCCTGCTGATGAACTGGGGGCCAGGGCTTTGCTGGGAAGGAGGTGGGTTGGGAGTACCAACCAGCTTGTTCTTAGCCATTTTGGTGTTGGCTTTGGCGAACTCCAGCCGCAAGGTCTGCGGTATTTCTGGGTCGAAGCGGACTCCCTGGAGAGGGAAACGCGTGCGATGGAGATAGCATGAGTGGACAAAATGCCCCTTAGCGATGAAGTGTCCTTTTCCCAAACTCAAAACAAGCTAAATATCTTTGACCTTATATTCACCCTATGCTCATTCAATTACAGAAATAATTATGGAATAGAGTTACAAATCCAAGGAGAAGGGCTGGTAAACTAAGCAATGGCTTTACCCTGAAATCTGTAATAAATATCCAGCTGTAGAATTAGATCAAATGCGTGGGAAAATAGGTTACTGTTAGTTAAGCGTTTTCTAGCAACTGAATAACATAGTTAAAGCATAAAAAATGTCATCCAATCATCGTCTTTACAGTGTCCATAAATGTCTCGTGATTTAAGAAACACGGTAACTCTCAGCGCATGCTACAGAATGTGAAGTACAGAGTTCTGTGAAGTCACATGTTCCCAGGTTGTAACGCATAAATATTATATATAAACGTAATACAATATTTAAACATTTGTTCGTTGTTATGTGTTGGTGTGCAGTTTGTGTACTCCTCGTGTCACATGCAAAGTCCAACAATGTTTTGATTTGTTTGCTACCCATTGTAGACGAAATAAACCAAAAAAGCCGCGGGGGGGGGGGGGGGGGGGGGGGGGGGGGGGGGGGGGGGGGGGGGGGGGGGGGGGGGGGGGGGGGGGGGGG
>JAOYSI010036048.1:0-29551 GCA_025775065.1 Hiodon alosoides
ACAGACACAGCTATTTTCATGCTTTTTCGCTTTTTGGGGTTTGGGTGTTGTGTGATTGTCATTGCCATGTCAAATGGGAAATATATAAATTCATGTCATAATGTTTTGGGTTTTTTTTTTTTTTTTTTTTTTTTTTTGTTTTGTTTTGTTAATCTAGAGGTTTGTCGCATGACCAAAACCTTTTATACCGAGAACCACATCCAGGAGGATACTGTTACTAAGTTGCTCAGTCACTCTGGTGTCTACTTCGGTTCAAATGCTACAATCACAAAAAGCCACAAGCTAAAAACCATTGCGGCGTGACCATACATTTCCAATCCAAAACAATTTAATCAAATTAATCGGTGGACTGAAATGATCAGGCGTGTAATTGTAGCTCTCAACCTGATCATTAAAGTTTCCGCGGAGAAGGTATTCAACCACTTTGGTTAACAATCCGTTTGGCTAGGAGTGGTTCCAGATGTTTCCGCCCTTTCTGAAACTTCTAAGGCTGCTCACAAATCTGTGTAAGTCACTATTATGTGTGTACATTGTGCATCATCCAAGTCACGCTTATTTAATTACTGCGCAAAAACTTTTTTTTTTCTCCCCCAAGAGAAAATGTTGTAGGATAAGGTTTTTAACAAGCCCTTTCATTTCTATAAATTTATTATTAGTCTTTCATGGAGCACACATTGTTTTTAGTGATTTAAATTCCACAGTGATTCACACAGGAAAAAATCTATTCAATGTCCCAATTAGGAAACTATCACTCATTTTCTGTTAAACCCTGGCACAGAATGTGTTCTGTTCCAACAGCTCATATAATATGTCTTAACACACTGTTTTATGTGATGATAAAATAGCACTACACTAGCATCTTCATCAAATGCATAATGGTAGTCCATCAAGGAAGCAAATCCAAGATAATAAGTGCGTAATTAGTGGCTGTTGATCTGAAATACCGCCCGCTCATGGTTGTAATGCTTTCTCATCCATGTCCGTCTGCATCCCCTGTTTAGGCGGGAAGGTTTCTCAATTTTTTATTTTTTTCTTCCTTCCCCATAAGAAGAGACGTTGTGGGAATGCTGTTTGTAGAGTGACCTTTCCCGGATTTGCTTCCTTGGCAAGGATTTGTTTTGGAAAGGGGGAGAAAACATCCCTCTTTCCCCACATGATACAGAAGAGGTGATGAAACAGTTTTATTTTTGTTTGTTTTTTGGCTTGAATGTTTTCAGGTTTTAATGGAGAAGAAACGCTGTTGGACTACAGTCCAGCAACAGTGCTGAGAACATTCCAGAAGCTTTTAACCCCTATTGCAACACTCAGTTTGCACTCAATATTGTGTTCTGAACTAATGGGCAGAGTATATACTTTAGTTTAAAGTGGGCATATCACTGATGACCAGGCAGTCTGAGTCTTATTTTTAGACCAATCACTGCAAAGGACCTCTACTCCTCATCTCACTTATACTGCGCTCTCCAAGCCATTTGTTCACTGAATGGTTGTACGTAATCATTTCTTGTCAAAAATATTAAATGTTATAATGGACAGACATCATTGACAGCAGCAGAAAAATCTTTTTTTTTTTTTTTTTTTTGCCAATTTTTGTTTTCAGTACTATGAACACCTGGTCTCCTTCAAGCCACCCAACATTTTACACACAGCAGGCCACTCGTGTTGCTTGCATGAGTGGTTCAGGAGTTTTAGCACCTCCATAATAGGAGAGGGTGATCCCTCTAGACTGCTGATGTCAGGGAAGCCGGCAGAAAGGAACCCAAACCATAACCAATCCTTGGTAGCCCTGCTGTGATTGGCCAGATCAGTGCCGGCAGAGCAAGGTGGCTTGGAGCAGGCTGCGGACACTAGTGGGATCTGCTCCCTCATTCTGACCGTGTCCTGCTAGCGCGTCCTACTCTGCATTCCCCTCAAACAGTCTGGTCGGGGAAGCCCCACTCATCTGTAGACAACACCTGAGGAATCTGTGGAACTGACGGTTTGATTGCTGTTAACGTGTTCACTTGTGTGCATGCACATATAGTGCAAAATTTGTCTTTAGACGAGAGGCGTACACTGTTCAGAACATCAATTACTGTGCGTGTCGAAAGCAGAATGAGAAGGGGGGGGGGGGGGAATTAATGTCACGTGTAGCGATGAGTAAAGCGTGCTGAAATGAAGGCTAGGAGCACTGGATTTGAGAGAATATCAATTACGGACGCGATATAAATGGCGCTTTGTGACAGACCTGACACACAAACGGGGCCCGCATGTCTCTTCCAAGCGTTTCTTAATCCCGTCCCGTTGCGTTGCACCAGCTCCTCACACAACCCAGGGATGTTTGTCATGTATAACATAAAGAGCGACAATGCAGGGCACTGCTTCTCTGAGGATTATGTCAAGCCCTTGAAGAGACGGTTTAATGTGACGGATCTTTCATGTTCTGAGATGTGCCACGGAACCATTTACATATCTAACTGCTGAAGGTGGTTCCAACAAAATCACACGCAGCATTATTTATTTATAGGCGTATTACCTTTGTTCATAACTAACTAAATACTCTGGAATCGTCGCTAAAATAATTTGAGGCCTAAAGGTTTTTTTGAAAAGGCTCTCCTGCCATCCCGATAAAATGAGGCGACATGTTGGGTTGTGACTGAAATGTCTATTTTCCACCTTACATAATCTCTTTCGTAACCCATTAATCCATTAGTTCTAATAGCCACCTTCAAAAGAGGTACTTCCATACTTCAAAACCTTTGGAAATTTATTCATTCAACAGTGTGATGCAGCTAGCCATCCGACGCCGTAATGCAATGTCTCTGCAATGTAATTGGCGTACAAAGCTAACGGCCCGACTGCCATATCAAAGTAGCTTGAGTCCCCAGAGAAAGTAAATTAGATTGACTGCGTATTTTTTTATTATTTTTTTTCAGTCTGCTCCCTTGTCCCCCAAACCACATATCCAAAATAAGCATAGCGTTTGATCATCTTATACAATCAATGTTCAATGGTCAATGATCAAACGTTTCCCTGAGGGGACCTCGTAAAGGGCCATTTCTGTGAAATGACGAACCTTGCCATCTTCTCTCCTCACTCCCAAATCTTGGATAAAGCTTAGGACTGGGCAGGTTCCCCAGCAAATGTAAAATGGCAGTTAGAGCTTAAATTTATGTGTAAGGGCAAAAGAATGTATAAAGAATACATTTCAAGTTAAACTAGCCACGTATTGATCCCAAAAGACACCAAACTCAGCCCAAAGTGAGTCCCTGCTGTTGCACAGGAAAACATTTCACCAAGATTATCTTGAAAGAGCATATATATATATATATTTAAAGATATGTAGGAAAACGGCCAGTTCGTTGTCTTGGCAGTGTTTTATTATTGTCTGACTCGGATAATGGTAAAGACGACTCAAAGCAATTATAGCGCATATAACCAGGCACGTTTCCTGACTGAAGATCAGTATTGTCTTTTTTGTTTTGGCTGTAACCGAGACGGCAAAAGGACGCCAAGCAATCGTGTATTTTTACCAAACAATTTACAACCAAGCAGATCGTTTAAACCATTGCTAAAATGAATCCCAACCATTGAGTGCTTGATAAAATTGATGCAATTAAATATTTATTTTCATCAGCAATTATTCAAAGGCCATTTGTTTAATTTGCTCTTCAGGTCATTAAAAATATATATTTTACTTATTACAACATGACTGGTGGGTTAAATTTAAGGTATGATTGCTTTTGCTTTGTATTACTTTCTGCAAATCCAATTCTGTATGTGCATTGTCCACACACAATTGATGTTTCAGGACTTGGAAACATACTTTGGAAACATAAATTGGGATTGATTGCTACGTTGGTGTTCGTTTTAATTACAGCTATTTTGAGTTCTTCTGCCTCATAACCACAAGCATTTGATGGCAAAAGTCAGTTCACTTCAGATTTGGAATTTGGCTCAAGTCTTCTCAGCTGATAGTTTACTTAATGGCTTCCTGTAACTTTTTGGCATGCCATGTTTCATCTCCTCCTGAACCGTTCTGATATGTTTATGGTTCACATTTTCTCCGGAAAGACGCATTTGTCATATTTCTCAATATTTCAAATTGCATTTCTATAAACGAAAATTTTTTTCCTTATAGCACATTGAAACTTCATCACTCGTTAAAATATACACAGTCGGATGTATACGATTCTAAAAGTCACTCCTCCCTCCTCACATCTGAGAAGAAAGTCAGAAAGCAATTAAGGACCTGCAGTGGAACGAAGGTAAGCTAAAAACCCACACACGCACACCATGCCGTCTTCTGCGGTTGCAGTCTGCCTACTGAGGTATAAAGCACGACTCGGGCTTTGATGGTGGCGGCCTTTGAAATGACATTACATCTGCAGCACCTGCCTTGCAACAACTTCCGTCCAAAAATAATGTGCTTCAGATGGCAAAGATTCCCTTTCAATCCATTCTGAGAACCCAGGTATATTACACATCTTCTAAGCCTGCACTAGATTTCCTCATTTTAATTGTTGCCGTTATTGGAATCATATTGAGATGGGGATAATGATGGTGATCTGTAATTTATTATTATTTATAGATGTAACGCTATGAAGCTCGGGAGACACAAGATAAAATAATTTGATGCATGGATCAGAAGGGGAGAAGTGCAAGTTTAAATCTTTTGTGGTGACTTTTTTTATTATTATTTCACATATGCACACATGCAAAAACGAAAGTAGAAAAAAATGTGTTGTATAATATTCCACACACCCCCAGTGGTGATGGTGTTACTTTTTATTGATGTCAAAAGTAACAGACTGACAAAGACAAAAACAGACTATTAGACAGATGGGGGGAAAAAATAGATTAACATTGTAGTTCGGCTAATTGCCTTTGTCCTGCTTTGGTTCCTGCTTTTGGTTTAGTGGATACTAACCGGGGGCTAAGGGCTGTCACAGAAATTTACATTTATTGGAAAAGCCCTCCAACGCTAAGCCAATTATTTAAAAACTCTTTAAATGTCCACCTTGATAGGGAGAGCCTTGTAAAGCTTTAAAGCCCCTATGGATTGCATTTCCCATGGTGGGTGAGCCCATGTGGGGGATGGGTCATTTATTTTAATTTTACTTTATTTTTCTGCTGTCCTTGCTTTTTGCGTGTTTGCACTTATCTATGTGGGACTCATCCAATTTGAGCGTGCATTCAATGTTCTCCACTGCCTATTTGGAGAACTGCTGACAGGCAGCAGCTTTTGGGGGCGAGCCTGAAGTCTCTTTTAGGCCATGAGAGCGAACCTGGCCAGAATTCGGCAGCATGCGGCAGCAGATTAGAGGAGACGAGCCCTGGAAGGAGTGGCGAAGGGTGTGGCGCCAGCCCACATTCAGAGATGTTGCCCCTGGGCTGCTGGAGAAGAGGACCTGACGCATTGTTTTCCAGCATACGTCCGGCCGTTCTTTTTAATATATGATTCAATCAAGTGTGTTCCCCTGCAGCTCCAGCCATGGAAACTCACATCGGCCACCATCCCATTCATTTAATAAGCCCATTGCTGTGCGGTAATTGGAACCAGGGTGACTGGAAATAGTTGAATGTCACTTTTGGTGAAGGATTTGGGTTTTCCACTTAAAAAGAGGGGCATGTTTTACCCTTCCTTACTTCAAGCTCATTTGCATGCTAATGAATTTGGACAATGAATTAGGCAGCGGGTTAATCATTAAATGGTTCAAGGGAAGCTTTCCTCCGGTCGGCGTTTGGACTTTCGCCCCTTTCCTATCGAGTGTCTTGTGGCATTGGTTCATATCATATCGCCTTTCATTTGTCTGCTTGACTGCCTCCGAACTTTCTTGCTCTCAAATAATTAGCACAGCGGACTATTAAAAATGTGAAATCCACGCCAGCCCTCCCCATCAGGGATCGAGGGGATTTGAGGGATAAGCTATTTCACTTAACTAGGTAAGTGTACCTGCTTCAGAGGCTGTCTGCTGCCGTCATCAGCTGCACAGGTTGGTCCCACAAAATACTGCAGTTAACAGGGAACCGATCTGTTGTAAATGTTTTCAATTCGAGGAGAATTGTTATACAATGACCCACGTCTAACTTGGAGGTGTGTTGCTTAGATTGAAAACTCAGACTTCAGCTGTGCATCTCTTTAGAATTAATTGCTTAGTATACTAGATTTGATTGATAAACAAAGACTGAACGTCAGTGTTCAAGAATTCAGGAGATATTGTCTTAACTTTTATTAGCTTTCACTACCAAGAGTTAATTGGCAGTCCCCCCCCAACACAAGGTTTATCCCAACACAGGACTTGCATGTGAATTACATGTGAAGCAAGTTAAGTAATGACAAAATTAGAGTACATTAAATTTCTTTCCATTACTAAATTGCCCAAAATTATGGTTTCTTGCTGTCAGCTTGAGCACTCGCCCATTCGGACTGCGTTTACTCCGTTTTTCCTTTGGGGGTGAATAAAGAGAGAAAATGGCGTGATTGCTCTGGCCAAAAATGACCTCCGTGCCAGAGGAAACAATAAAACTTTTTTCCTGACTAGCTGAACTAGGGTCATATATACGTTTAGGTCTGCCTTGGCATGGTTATATCCGTTTTCTCCAGATGAGTTAAGATATTTTACTCTCCCAGCCAATGTTCACATAAACGTATTAAGCATACAGAGTAAGGCTAATTAAAATGTAATTTAATGTTGTATGCAAAAGTAACCGTTCACGCCGATGTATTCTACAGTGTGCCGTCTCTGCTAATTCTGCCCCATCCCCGTGCGCCTTTTACAATAGGGATGGGGAAAATGGATGGCAACAACGCCGCAGCCAGCCACGGCCAAGCTCGGGGTTGCACTCCACTCACGATACGTCTTGCAAATTGCGTCCGAGGACAACGTTTTCCCCAGCAGCCGTCAGAGCCAGGGATGTGAGGGATTCAGGCGGTTTTTGGCTGCTGTCAAGCCGCCTCTCTCACATTATGTTCACCTTTAATGTGACAATTACATTGCTCAGTGCCCCGAATAAACACACACCACTCTCCAGCGGCTGCTGTCTGTGTGTTTAACTGCCTGTCAGAGCCACCTGTTTTGCAGCGATGCAGTATTTCTCATTGTCTGAAGGGTCCAGACAGAAAAATGCTATCTGAATGTGAAGAATTGCATATTCCATTCAATTAATCTCATGTAATGAATACTTTTTTTAGCCGCTCAACAATTTTGTCAAAAAAAACAAAACGCTGTAATAAAAATGTCATTCTATATGCTTTACTCAAGACAATGCTGGAAAAATGTTTTGGAAAATAAATGGGAACGAGAAACGGACACATTAACATCACTACTTGCTTCATTGAATCCAGTGAGTCTTTCTAAAACGTTTTGTATTTATACTCCTTGCTAGCCACTATTGTTTTCTTATTCATTCTGCATTTCCAACAGAACTTCCTAATATAAGGGCTAACATACCTTTTCCCTTTTCTTTTTTTTCCCCCTCATCGTTAGATTTAATTTTGCAGAATCTATGCCACCTGGTTCTATTTCCTGTCAAAGACCTAATACCGGGGAATGATCTGTTCTCGGGTGATATCTGATTCATTACATGTAGACTCATACCTGCCATGGAAACGACCTCTAAAGGCATTTTGAACGCATCTGAAATGCTCTCTCAACAGGCTTTTTTTCTCGTATCTGAAATGCTCTCCAATATTTATAGCACAAATGGGAAACGCAAACGGCTGTGGGATGCATCCCCGTTGCATTCCTCTATGAACGCTGTGTTTTATCATTAAGGGCTCTATCTACGATGTGTGATGCAATATTCATCATGACAATATTCAAGGCTTTGTGTTTTAGCTATAGGAAACGAGACGCCTTTTGACTTTTCCATTTGTCTTTGAAATGCCTTTTCAAGACTATTAACTGCCCGTTGGAAATTGTTCGTCTGAGGGCAAAGCTGTTCCTCTGAGACCTGATGCCCGAAAGGGTTTCTCAGTTGCAAGCTTCAGTGTGGTCCTGCAGTGAGCTATGTGCATGCGTTACACAGCCAGGGAATTAGGAATGTCCCAAAAAAGGCAATTGATAACGTTCTTTCTGGCAGGACGCTCTAAATTAGCCTTTAATATTTAAAAGTGCAGCGCATGCGTTCTGTTAACGTATTATTGCTTGTTATAATGAACACTGAGTTGCATCACCAAGTGCTGTAGTCATAATGTTCATAGGAGCAATCTGCCGTCAGTGCAACAATGTAATGTATGGATGACACTTAAAAGCCGTCCAGTTCAGGACCACTCACGCCAGTTTGGATTGTCTGCTGTAGCAAGATGGTTACATCATGGATTTTTACTTTATGGGTTTTTAACCATCCACAATTTTTATAGCAGCGTATATTTTTGTTTTCCCCCTGCCAATTATGTCTTATGCTTTCAACTCGCCCCAACGAGCAGCTCTTACTGGCTACCGTTGAAAGGGACGTGACTTTCCTCCAATTGGCATTGAACCCTCTCATGAGGGTTGTGTAGCCTGCAGTTTACAAAAGATGGGCTGGAGGATCCTGGTTGTTCTCCACTCTCCCCACGTGTGGTGGTGGGAGTCGTAGCGACAAGGTAAATCGGCACTATTGCGGATTCCAAATTGAGGGGAGAAGATGGTAAAAAAAACAAACAAATGGGGTAACTGTCATTCAAATTGTTGCTGAATTATTATTGCGGTTTACTACAAGATGCTCCTTAATAGATTGACAAGCTTTGCTGGTATGGATAAATAGCTTATGATAATGGCCATTAATTGAGTTAGGGTTAGGGTTCCACTTGAGTTTATAAAAAATGAAAACTGACAATCAAGAGGAAGTTTTGGTATGAACCACCACATCCTCACACTGTTATACACCAGCGCTGTAGAGAGCATCCTGACTGGCTGCATCACTGCCTGGTACGGTAACTGCGCCGCCAAGAACCGCAAAACCCTGCAAAGGTTAGTCCGAACAGCCAGGCACATCAGCGGAAGTGGGCTTCCCTCCCAAGAGATCTACACCAGGCAGTGTGCGAGGAAAGCGCGGAGAATCATCTGAGACTCCAGCCACCCTAGTTCTCACTGCTACCATCAGGCAGGCAGTATAGCAGCATCAAGACCCACACTAGCCGACTACACCACAGCTTCTTCCCCCGTGTGATCAGACTCCTAAACTCCTGATTGCAACATAAATCACCATGCGTATCAGCACTGTACTTTACATCTCATCACTTATTTCTGTGTATATTGTGTATATACAAGGGCAAGACTTTGGCTCACTGCTTGCACTTGTGTAGGTAGATGAGTGTCAAAACGATTTGATTTGGATTATGTTCAGCTCTTGCTTTAAGCATCTTAAATATTGAAAAGATTGTCCAGATTAAAGTATCTCTTTTGGAAACTTTAACATTTATTAATTGTGAAGGAAATTGATAGTGAGATCCAGCTGGTCAGATTGGGAGAGGAATCGGCTTTGAATGTCTGCACCATTTACCTTCCTTCTAGGCGGTGGATGTCTTAGATATACAACAGTAAAGATGCATCTTCTGGGTTGGTTTTTTTTTTTTTTTTTATTTCTTTCCTTGGTCATATATGGGAGCTACCGTTCTGGACCTCCATATTAAAATAATTTGATTCAAAAGAAGGGGGGGAAAAAACACTTCACAGTGAATAAAACAGTGGGCATTATCGGTGAGGTATTCTTTTTCAGTGCCTATAATGTCCTTCACTGCCTGTTGATTTATGAGAAAACGATGACAATGAAGCTGTGACAGTGATTCAAAGCACAGCAGAATACTTCAGATGCATTACAAAGAACCCAGGCAGGATCGGACCTTGAAGGAGAAAGTACTGTTGACTTGTGTCTGAAATGTGCGCAATGTGAATTAATGCCAGTAAACCTTTGACGTACCCAGCATGCAATGCAGATGACTGGGCCTCTATCTGTCACACGGCACTACAAAACTCATGCAAACTGGAATAGTCTGCCCGACAGCAGTGAACTTTGCCGTGTTACACATTACCGTGTCCTTGCGGTGCAGTACGTACAGTTCAACAGTGAGTGCATCTGCCCACGTTCTAAAGCATTTTGCACCATGGTGTGTGAGCCAATCACGAGCTTAGCAGGACCGTCCTTGTTGCTCTCCCTCGAGTCCGAACATTCCTTCCTGTTTACATGAATATACTGTGGGGGGGGAAGCGCCTGGGACTAATTCTGCATGCTTGTTTTGGCGATGTCATTCCTGCTGTCAGGTTTACTTGGGAATATGTTTCAGTGGGCAAATTTACTCTGATTAATGCAAATCTGTTATACAAAAGTGAGTGTATAATTAGATACTACACAAAAGGTATGCGCAGAAGAGGGATAAGAGTAGTATACTATTCATTGTCCATGATGTCTGTTGCAGTTGTTACAATAATAATAATAATTATTATTATTATTATTATTATTATTATAGGTTGCTTTTAAGCTCATACTTTGCGTGTTCAAGTGTGAAATATCTTTCTATCTTAATTATAATTTTACGTGCTGTGTCCGTTCATGTAATGTGCTTGAAAGTACAAAGCCTGTCTTTCACATCCAGCTTATTTTATTTTAAACTCTGTCATTTAACTTCGCCATATATTGGCCAGTCATGAAACTGTACGAAGCCAATTATTCACTGTGTTCTCCTCCCACTTTTCAGCTGGCGTGTCTCGGTCCACTTCAAAACCTTGACAATATCAGACAAAGCAGTCACCTCACAGCAGGCCAACAGAGAAGGCATTAACTACAGGCCCACACTGATTACTGAGAATCGCCCCCTCTCACTTCTACAGCCAGTTAAAGGAAATGGGAAGTTTCCTTTTGCTATACTAGTTTTGTCCAGGGCAGTTTTTGGCTACCCGTAGACAAAAAGATTTAGCGAGGTGCTTGGTTCATCAAACTGTATTCCCTTATGTTTCTGACCATTGTCCGTTTAGTTTTTTATGTCGGGCTTACGCTACACGATTTTTGCTGATCGCCGACTCGATTCTTAAAATCTGGGACGAAATGAGGCCAAGGCCGGAATGGTCAAGAAGTTTGAGTGGATCTGGCTTCTGCGATCTCATGACGTCCCAACCAAAAAGTGTCATAAAACCTTTGTCCCAGAAAAAGCAATTTGTGAAATGTGCGAGGAGACATGGTCTAGTTTCTTGACTGCTGCCAGTAGCCTATAAGACAAGTGACAGGTGTAGAACCTTGATCGGGGAAAGGATGCTGGAGATGTTGCAGGAACACCCGTGTCTTATAATTTCAATTAGTATAATTAATTTTTATGCCAAAATTTCATAGCTTTGGTGACATGCATGTTAGCAAAAGGCAAGACGGTTAACGCAACGTTAGAACCACTGTTTAACAGTATTGCAGAAGAACCGAAAATGGTCGTGAAGCTATCAGGAACAGCGTCCTTGCCCTGAACCCCCTGTAAGCAAGCCAGGTCATGACATTTCCCATCTCGATCGCAAGTTAACGGAACAAACGTAGAGGGGAAGTTATTTTGGAACTCCAGGTACCTGGTAGATAAATGCTACAAACTGTTAACTCAAGTTGAAAACTGTGTGGTAGCATTCCGTCTCGTGGCCATCAGGTTCTATTCAATATCCCTTTTTCAATTCCCTTGTGTGCTGATCCAAATTCAAAAGGAGGGGGAGCGTCTGTGTATGCGAAAGAGAATGTAGATTACGACGTTCCAGAGCTTAATCGTGGTACTAATAATGTGTGTGTACATTAATATTAATTCTGTTCTCCGTGGTTGTCTCATTGGCAGTAGTGTTCCTCGTGTAGTTTTCAGTTACGAGCCAACACTCCACCCAGGACCTGTCCACAACTTTCCCCCTATCCCTCTGAGAGAAATCCCGTGGTGTCCAAGTCAACAATAAGGCAAGATGGTCATCTGGTAAAAAAAGCATATATATCCAATGAGACAACCATGGAGAACAGAATTAATAGAGCACACACACTGTCTGGTTAGCCTGTGCATGCTGAGGCACACGATCCCCAGTTTGTCCTTGGGCTGGGCCACATCTGCTCACTGCCTTGTCACCAGTGATGGAAGGCTGACGGGCGGGAGTGACTCTGGGAGACAGAGGCTCAGAGGGTGGGGAGAGCGGATAAAGGCCGTTTTGCGGTAGGCTTGAATGTGGCCCATGAGATTAGACCCGTTTTGTATTTAATTAACTAATTAATTAATAAGCAGCGACACATCTCTCTTAAACATAATAAAATACAATGTTTCCCAGTTGAAATGTCTTTTGCACCAAAGTCAAAGTCCTGAAAAATACAATACGAACGCTGAATTTCAACGACTTGCTTCTGTTACTTAACCTGGAGAGAAAAATTGCAGCCATAAAAAAAATTTGTGATGGCTTCTGACAAACCTTGCTTTGTTGCAAGCAATGACTCAAGGAAAATAAGTATGCCAAGACTAACCGGCCAGCCTTGTGCTGAGGCCATAACAATGCAGTCATTTCTGTTTGAATGACAGCCAGCATTGCCTTAAATAATTTCCTTTCACTTGCTCCCCCTCTGCAATCTGCCGAGAAAGAGCTTGTTCACAAAGACGCAGTGGAATTACCGAGGGTTAATTGCATGCGGTGCAGTTAATTGTAATTCGAGGTTTATTAAAGGTAGAACTAGTTGCTTTTTGGGGGTGGGGTTTCTGCAGGGGCCGTTGTGTGTGTTGTCTCTTCCTAGGCTATTTTAAATATGATTTTGGTCGTGTTCCCTTTCCGAGGGATTGACATGGGGGGAAAAATGCACACCAAAAAAGGAAAACAAAAACGGAGCACATAATTCAACTTTAGAGGAGTGCTGCCCCCTTCAGGGAGATTTAAAGACGGCAACGTTTTTTTGTTTTTGTGAAGACGAACATGGAAGGTTAATTTAACTCTCACGATCCATGATCGTTATGTTATTCCATAAAATGTGTATTCATCCCAACAAACTGTCAAAACACGTGTGTGTGTGTGTGTGTGTGTGTGATATAATTTTATAGTCTATGGCATTTTTTCGTGGCCGGCAGGTGGTTTTTACACCATACTTTGTAATCGGAGGTGGTGTTCCTGTTTTTAGTAAAAGTTTGAAATTGCACGGTAATGAAAAGGACAGAACGCACTAATTAATTTACAATTCCAGGATAGACGTGCTTTCTTAATGTGCTTTTCTTCCAATACTGACATCCAAACAGGTTGGAGGGATTGTACTGAATTGAACAGAAAAAAATTAACAAAATTTACGTTTTTCAGGGTGGTTCTACTTTGAAATTCATCATTTGTGTGTATTTGTAAGGCACCACAAAGATTATCGTGTAGGCTGTATTGTTATGTTGTTGATTCACCTTTTTCTCCGGTAGTTTCTTACGATTTATTTTTTAAATGCCGATTTACTGTGACAAATTATGAATCAATGACTACACTTTCATACAGCTGGATATCTACTGAAGCAATACAGGTGGATCACAAACCTACAACCTTTTGCATACAAGCTTAACCACCTTAGCCTCTACAACACCAGCTGCCCCTGTCAATAAGTGTCCGAGATTTCTGATACCAAGGCAAAAACAGGTCTTCAATAACCTTAAATGCGTGGCAAGGTAGGTCATTGTTTTACTGACAATGAGTTGTAGGTGTGCCCTAGAGCTGGTTCTTTTGGAGGAGAATCCCAGCTGAGTGATATTCATTGCAATAATACTGCTGTCGGCCTGCAAGCCAAAATCATTAGCTGGACAGTCCATTGAAACTAAAGTCTTCATGGGGACCATTACTTAGATATTCAAGGAGACAGACTTGGGTACAGGATCTGGTTGATGAGGAGGAGATGAAAGCCAGTCTTGGCAAAAAAAAAAAAAAAATGTTTTGTCCTGCCATTGATGTTGTCCGCTGCAGACATGGGGATTTCATCTCTTTGCATCATATAAGTGAAATAATATTTATTTTTACCCTTTTCACAATTTATATGACGTTTAATGCAGTTCAGTTTGAATTGCCATTGATCTGAGAAGAAATCATTAAAATCGGCACATTTTTCACACTGCAGACTGCTGATAATTGGAAATCCTGAAACAAGTGGAGCCCATGAGTCACACTTTTATTTTTATTTTTTTTAATTTATTTTTTTTTTTTAGGCTGTTAGGGAGGAAATGGTGTTTGCTTCCATAGCTCTACATCAATTATTGAAGCAGCTGATCAGGTGTCATCTGTCACTGTTGACATAGACAGAAATTGGTTTACTCTAAGACTGGGCGCTGTCAACGAGGCGAGGCGGGCAACAATTAGGCGTGGAATCTGTTTCCGTTCTGTACGGCTCATTTGCCGTCACTCCCAGGAATTAATCAAACGGCATCCTGCTGAGAGGCCATTAGCGTGAATGCCGACCATAATTGCACTTTAATGCAAGCCACCCCCCCACCCCCTATCCCCCTCCAGTAACAGGTCAGAGTCTCCCCCCATCTCTGTCTCTGTCTCTTCTCGCAAACTTAAACCAATAAGCTGCGCCGGCGAAGATGGCAAAGTGCCCCGCCGTACCCTCTTTACGCGGGCAAAGGCCTTGGGGTCCTTCCATAAACACGCCGTGAAAACCTCCTCTGCAATGCAACGAGGCCGGATCAATCCGTCAGCGGTGAAAGAGCTCCGGCTCGCCAGGGGAACGTTTGCCTTCCGAACGCAGTCGGATGAGACCGATCAATTGACACGAGGCAGGGAGCAGTTTGTGGCAAATGTCAGGGTCGCAACTGCGGTACCCGTGCACAAAGACGCTGTCTGGGGCGGCTGCCAGTGCGTGGGGAGAGACCTGACATCAGAGTCAGTGCGTCAACTGACTCTCATTGCAATTAAGGACTAGGTTGCAAACATAGGATTAGATTAGTCGTTTCTTTGTTATTTTTTCTGAAGTTATTAGTTGTTGAAGTTATAATGTGGGCATGATGACTGGTTACCCCCAAGCAGTTTTATATTGTGGCTAATACCTTCTACGTTTGATGCTAATAGGCTCATTGTGACATTCCGTCATGCTTCCTACAATTATGCGTCTGATAGATTACTTGTCAAAACTTTCCACTGCAGAAATAGTTTAGACGGAGCCCAAGTCAAGGTGGCAGCATGAGTGCGAGTATGCCATTTGCTGGTGAACATCCAAAATGTTGCCACATCCTTTGAGATTTGGGTTACATTGAAATAGAAATTTATTCATTGGTCAAAATGTACTTTCAGGGCCATTTTAGCAAACACGAAGAAAAGTCAAACAGAACAGGTGTGTCACCCGTAGTAACAATATCAAGTGTGTAAAATCTGCATTTGTTCAATGCTTTATCAATGCAGGTACCCTTCTTTCTCAAATTATTTAACTAACAGTAGAAGTTTGACCCTGCCCCCCCTTCCCAATACCTCGAATTTAAGACAAATGACTACAGCTCGACCTTCATGACAGGCAGTGTCATTGCCTTGACTGGTTTACCAAAATTACAATATAAAACAGATACTTCCAGTCCCACTTCTCTATTGGTCCTTTTCTCATTCCAGCCAGGCTGAGACAATAAAACCTCAGCTTTCTAATCACTTGACAATATTAACACTTAATGTTTGTTTTAATGGTTGCAGAAGGGTAACGTCGTTAGGGATTACGTCATTTGTGGTTTACTTCAGTAATTATAACCTGATGTAAAACGATGTCTTGTCTTGTATTTCACGCAGTATTTCCGCTTTATAAAAGCAATTGAGCGTGTTATTGCGATTGCTGGCGCGGTGGAGATGTGGTTAAGGCACAAGGCAAACGGAGCGCCTTTGGCATCGCATCAGAGCCAATAATCTCAATAACGCGCTCCCTCTCGTGTCCTGTTTCTTTATTAGTCTCATAATAAATAAAAAAACTCCAACTTTGAAAGGAAGAAGGGACCAGCATTGGAATGTGTCACCGATTATCTTCCGTTAAGGTTACACGTCCTTCGGTAGGTCCTTTTTCTGGGATTAGTTTGTGTGTTGTCTGACACCAATGAGTTTGGTCAAACAGTCCATTTCATGTTATGCGTTTTTACCATGAACAATTAGTTTTCTGAAAGCTTTCTGATCAATAACCATGACATTTTTATCAAGTCGGCAGCCCTATGAGTGTCCCCAATGTCCTTTATTCATCACTACCATCTGGAGCGGTGGTCTTCAAAATGTGGTTCCCCCCCACCTTTCTTCATCACTACCATCTGGAGCGGTGGTCTTCAAAATGTGGTTCCCCCCCACCCTTCTTTCTTCATCACTATCATCTGGAGCGGTGGTCTTCAAACTGGTGCATTGAAAGCTCCTATCACCTCTTGCTGCATTGAAGGTTAAACTGTTATATATTCTTTTAAACCATGCTACATTAGGACACAATTTTCCACTACATTTCCCCTTACAGGGAAATTGCATTTGATAATTGTGCCTACGGTCCGTTTTGATTTTTTTGCTACTTATTTCTGACACCACTGCTATACTTTCAGATTCCAGCTATGATTAAAGAATAAAAATCAATAGCCCAAATGCCTGAACCTCAGTGGGATTTTTCATTTCTCTTTCTAACTCTAGGCAGTCCCCCAGCAAGGAGAGTCTAGACTCTCTCTGGAGTTTGGCCTCCTTTTGCTTTTAAATGAAAGGACAGTGAAGTCTCCACAGCGTGTCAATCCCTTTGACATCTCTGCATAGATGTTTTGGATTTTTTTTCCTCTCTTTTGCATATATGTATATACATATATGCACAAGGCCTGAATTCTCAACATTTTTTTCAGTTTACCCAGACAGACAATCTCCCACCTCTGCTAATCTTCAGATTTTTAAGTCGTGTATATTTAAAGCAGCAACTTGGAGGCTCCGTAGCTGTAAACTATCGTTTTCCTGCGTTGGTGAAATATTTATTTTTAGTGCGTCATATAATTAAGTACATTTTCAGGATCATACTTGGACCATTTTTTTTATTTTTCTTTCGTTTTTATTAATCTTTTTTTGTTTTTGATAACCACCGGGTGTGTATGATCAAAGTGGGGGCAAGATTTTTTTGAAAATTTACTGGAGATCTGCAACAGATTGAATGAAGGTTACATTTATTAACAGCCCTTTCCATCTCATCCCAGAGATGCTCTACAGGGTTAAGTTCTGGGGACTGCGCAGGTCACTCATGTGAACTGAATTCGCTGTCATGTTACTAGAACCATTCTGAGACATGCTTTGCGGCATTACCTTGCTGGAAGCATCCACTTGATGAAGGACAGTCTAGCCATGAAGAGATGCACCCGCCAGCAACAACGGTGATGTTCAAATGTTGCTCAATTGGCATCAAGGGATTTAACGTGTGCTAGGAAAGCATTCCCTATACCTCTGCCTGTACCACTGACACCAGACATGACGGGTCCATGAACGTCTGCAAATCCTGACTCTGCCGTTAGCGGGACGGAAGAGTAACCAGCATTTGCTGGATCAGGCAATGTTTTTCCAGTGCTCAGTTGGTCATTGTGTGACCACCGGAGCGGCTACTTGTTTTTAGCTGATGGGAGTCTAACCCGGTGTGGTTGTTTGCTGTTGTGGGTGCTTGTTAAATGTACACAAAGTATTTTTGTTTTCTTCTACAGTCGGAGACCTTTTGAATACAACAAATTCAATAAAAAAAAAATTTGTTTTACGGTAGAAATATTTAATGACGCAAAATATTTTTCATTATTTTTTAATTCACATAACATAAAATGGAGAATTTAGCTTTGAAAAACTAGAAACATTTACTGGTTACCGCAAATTGCGGTCCACAATTTGTCACCAAGCTTTTAATTTCCATCACCACTAAATTAGGTTTCTTTGGTGCTGCATGGAGCCTGCTGTGAAACTGTATTGAATTAAATGCTCTGGCATTTCACAGGAAGTGGCATGATTTCAACCTTTATTGTAATGCACAATGGGACCCAACACAAGTCAATGTCAGATTTATACAGAATTTTTTTTTTTTTTTTTTTTTTTCATTTTGTATTTTTATAAGTTAATTGAAAAAGCCAAAAGCTTTCCTCATTTAAGCCCGATCCCCTATAACCAAGAAGGAATGCTATGAAATAAACATATTAACCTTAATTTTAATGGTGCTTATGCAACACTTATGGTCTTGTTTAAACCATTGCATAAAAGGAGGGGGGAGTAATTTGAGTCGATACCTTTGATACATAATTTTTTAAAATACCTTAATGTCAAAATTAAGCAATGAGAGAGGGCCATAGGAACTGCACTGCAGAGAATGCCTCTCCTTTAATAGGAATTAAATGACTGCCTGGCAATGTCTGAAGCAGGAAAAGTTAGGAAAGTTGCAATAGATGTCATTGTTTTGTAAATTTAAAGAATTTAGACAGATACCCTCAGAAAGATGGGTTTTTACCTCTCTGCATAGATCGTACTGCTGATGCAATCTCGGTTGTGGAGAACACTCGACTACAATTTCTGGGTCAACTGTGGGGACATCAGTATTTCAGAAAAACCTATCACTGGTTTCAGATGTGTACAATTTTTGAGTAAAAGTTATAAAAATAACTGTTTTTCACTGTTAGAAGGAGCCTGTTGTCCAGGAAACAATGTATGCCAGAGAACAAAGGAGAGAAGAGAACGCTCTCAAACTTATATTGTTATAAAAACGTCAGACGGTATGTTAAAAGGCGACCTACTTCCAATGATGAAACAAAACAAAACTGGTGTCATTATCCCACCTCTAATACACAACAGTAGCTTATAACCCACACAATAGCATTCTCGGCAGCGCCCCCTCAGATTCCTACAGACAGTTTGATGTTTTTTAATGGAAAACTGGGCATAAGTTTTCTCCGCTGGTTGAGAGCCTAATTCAATTTGACTCATGACTCGTGCTGCGTTGCCTACTGCAACACAATTCGCATGTCTTAAAGAGACAAAGGGAGCAAGGCAATGCTGGGTTAGCTTGTCAGGAATCCACGTTGCTGTTGTGTGCAGACTTTCACATGAAAACTGGCTGGACCCGTGTACAGTACTCCGCTCAAATGGTGAGCTTCCCATTAGTAATGAATGAACAAATGAATTAACTTTAAAAAAAACAAGTTGACCATTTAGTAGCGCAGTGCTGGTCGACAAATGGTTACACCTCACAGAGGAACATCACGTGAGGCAAAAATTAAAGCTAATGATCTATCACTACGGATTTGTTTATAGCCTATGGCCAGGCTGGATTTAATTTAGTGCAGCTTTCTCATAAGGGTGCAATCAGCTGTGACTAGGCGATTTTGGGTATAGTGTTTACCATACTGCTATATTGCTTTGGTCGATTTAATACAATTTTTACTTAATCTCGTTATAGAATTGAAAGATTCCTCTTTAAAAACTGTGGTGTGGAAAAACCCCAGATGTACTCCTGAACCCAAGCTCAGCACCAGCCCTCAAATCACTATAAACCTCCAGTAACATAACTAGTGTTGCTAATTAAGTAAGTTGTTAATTGTTTGGACCCAGTATGAATTTATTTAACAAGTAAATTTGGTTGATTAAAATTGCCAACTTAATCTAAAGGTTGACCCACAAGGTCCGTTCACATGGATTCACTTTGTAAAGTGCAGTTCAGGACAAGTCTGCTCAGAAAGCTGAACTCATCATGCATGGAAATTATAACACAAGGTCATGTAGCACTCTACCCTCCAAACACCTGGGACCATGAATTTGTCAGCTTCAAACTGCTGGCTGGCAGCAAAGGGCCATTTATGGCCACATCGGTCTTATTTGATATTCTATTGCCATCTACTTCCTGTAGGTGATGTGAATACCACCTGAGCACTGGAGAAGGCAATCACCTGGCAGGTGTGTAATATATGTCTGGGTAAAAATGGTCCATGACCAAAAAAGGGAAAATAAATGATTAAATATTTTTAGAAAAATTGATTAAATAGTTCATTCATTTATGATGCAAGATATAAACTTTTTTTATTTTCAGTCTGTTTATATGGTGAGAAATTTAGAACAACTGAACTCAAGACATAAGATTTAAAATGCACACATTTGGCTTTTTGTTGTTTATCAATGCACCTTCTGTAATGCTTTTGGCCAGAAAATTCTGCGATCCAACAGAATCCAATCGTTCAACACTGTTCAGACCTCAAAACCATCAGGCAAATCCAAGGCCAATCATTGATACATCTCTGGCAAAGACCTTGACCTAATTGAACTCTGCTGAGTGTAACATCACACCCATCACAAGGTTGTTCAGACTTTTTTTCCTCAGACTTCGAAGATCACCTGCCTTACTGAACACACTGCAAATGCTTACCTCACCTGACTGATGGTATGGGAGAGTCAAACCTTCAGGACATCAGTCTATAAAATCTAGTCACATACCAAAGGCCTGTGAGCTACTCTGCTCCATTTCTTTATTGAGCGAGCGCATCATAATTAAGTGTGAATGATTTTTTTTTAAATTGAAAACTGATAATAAATTTCTCCGTTTTGCAATTAAAATTGATTCATTTGTCAACAAAAAATCTTGTTCAGTTTCAAGTGTTTCATAATGCAGTGTTTGTTATGAGTGTCGTGTGTTACCTGACCTTGGTTTAGAATTTGAAGATCGGTAACCAACAACATGGAGTGTTATGGAGCACTTGGCTTTAAGTTAACCATTCCTCCATAAGTTGTGCTTTTAGAAAGGTTAGCAGAGGCTAGTTGACACAGCTAGCTGGTAAGTGTCATTCCCTTGACTGAGCTTTGTTTTATCGATGCCCATTTCCAAGAGTACCACAGCTGCAGTCTCCCCAGGCAAGGGGGCCGTCTTCCCTATTCCTATCGTTTCATTTGCTTCCCTCTTATGTTGCAGTGGGACCGAAAATATTGTTTGCTTTGAGATCGTCCGTGAAATCGTCCCATCTCCTGCCATCTGCAGCAGCCGGCTTCCTTTGATGTATTTTTTTTTTTTTAAATAATCACTGATAACAGATGCGATTGCTTTTTCCTCTCGGATCTGATTAGAACTTCACTCTTTTGAAATCCATGTTAAATTGACTTGGAGTTTTGGCCACCCACCAACTGAGTCTCCAGCTCTCCGCCCTGTTGTATTTGTGTATGTAGGTTGTAATAAAAATGTATCTTGGCTGGCTATACCCCGTGGGACAATGGAATAATGTTGCCTGTGATGATGTACATGAGCTGGCCCAGTCTAATTCCAGTGCATTTATCTTTCCATGCCCCCAATGTGATTTTATTGCTCTAGCATTTATGTGTTATATATTTGCCTGTAATTGGAGAAAAATGGAAGTTCTATGGCCTATTTAATTATTGCAATTGCTGAAAACGTTATTCAGTGGTTTGGGGTTTGGAGTGCAACAATTTTATAATTTTATTTTAGGTTTTAATGCGTTTAATTATTGGGTCCTGATTACTAATTTTTTTTTTTTTTTTTTTTTTTTGTCTTCATTCCTTAGCCCGTGTTCTATTAAAGGAATTTTTGGGCCTTTTAGCATACCCCTCCAAACAGGTGCGCATTGGTCAGCTTGCCGTATTTTTGAACCATTTCCACGCTGCTGGACCCCTGGTGTTAATTTATCTAAAAGGAGCCTTTGTGTTTGGTGATAAATTTAATTGACCTGAGAAAGGTATTCAAATATAAAATTCCCTGCAGGGAACCACTACTGAACAGTGGCTGGAAAATTCTTGTATTTGTAATGTGAACTAGAAGAAAAATTGAAATTCATCAGTGATAAATGGCTTGTAAATGTAAATTAAATGATAGCAGAAATCTGAAATCTCATTTCCACGTTTTGGGGGTGGCAGACAAGTTTTATGCAGCAGGAAATAAAAATATGACTCATGTAACCACATTTTATACACTGCCCAGAGCTTCAGGGCGATTTTGAGATGGAGTAATGCAGTTTGTCCCTGAAACCGGTCCATGTTTCATTGTGCCATACCAGTGATACTCATTCCCAATGGCGCTCTGCTTCATCAAGTAGAACCACCAGTGTTGTGTGGAAAATCTCCAACAGGGTGCCACACTGGTGAAGAAATATTAGGCTATATTTGTTTTCCTTTGCTTGCAGGTACAGTTACGATGGACACATTTTACCGGCGTCACGAAAAGTGCTGAAATAGGTGTAATGATACACGTCACCACTAGATGGCCCCACAAGCTTTTTTTTTTTTTGGTCAAGTGCTCAGAGTAACTGTCATTTTAGGACCTGCATACTCATATAGTGGATAAGCAGTTTACTTATATTCACACAATTTTTATTTATTTATTTTTCTAGCCCTGGAGGTCAACAGGGTCAGTTGGCTTGTGTTCCATCTCTGTGGAGACAACCCCATGCCGGCCCAGAAGTACAAGAAGCCTGTGGGGCCACGCCCAAAGCCAGAGTTCGAATTGATGCACCCGAGTGTGGTTCCCTTTACAAGACCACACTCGTGCCAGCCACGGAAGTTCCGCATCTAGCTATGGCAATTTGGTTTCGACTATTTTTGTATCTGCGCGGCAGTTGTTAATGAAATTGTAAAAAAATTAATTTGAAAAAAATTAAATTTAAATTTTACTTTAAATATCGATTTGATTGCAGCTGGTCAGCTGGAGTCCATCTTCGAATTTGTTGCGTTTGTTGTCTTCCAACACGTGTAGTCAATCATACTGCGATGATTAGCCAAAGGATTTCCCTATTACGAAGTTAAGACTACGAAAAGTGAATTGGTGCTTGTAATGGCACATTTTGTGTGTTGTATTAAGTTCCATGGCGGTAATTGCAATTACGGACTGACATTGAAGGATTCCATTTTATTTTTATTTTTTGCATAAGTTAAGATATTCAACCATTTTATAAATTGCGTTTGTAAATTGATTATTTTTAAACAAAGGGGATTTGTTTCTGGCGTTACGTCAAAGAGGGATCTGAATTAGACAAAGATCACCGAAGCATGGCAGGCAAGCCTGTTTAAGGGTTTAATCAAAGTAATTGAATACGATTAGAGAGAACACTTAATATAAATAACGCGATAATCGGAATAAGTTTGAAAAGTGTTCTTTGTAAAGCAATCAACAGATGAAGAGATTAAAAACAATTATCTTGCACTTCACTTCCCCTTTTTAAATTTGTTTTTTTTCATGTTGCTGTAGAAGAGGAAATTAAAGTTGAAAAAGGCGTGCATCTTAATTAAAGTTCGAAACGTCACATTTTACAATAACAGTGAATAAACAATGTTACACTTAGCAAACACATTGTGATTTAGAATAATTGTTACTGATTAAATCCTATACAGAACTATATCCACATTTGTTACCACCGTTTATTTACCTTATGAAAAACAATGAGGTTGCTATTTATGCTTTTAAAACCAAATACATTTTTTTTAACTTTATGGTGTTTATTTCATACACTAGCTGTTAAAGATAGTGGAGTTAATCCAGTGAACAATAATAAAAATAATTTGTGCACTAAATGTTAGTGCTTCTAGTCCATGAAATATCAAATTAAATGTAGGCCTAGTTATTTTCTGCTCTACCATCACACTTTGTGGGCGGGAGGTAGACCCAGCCATGTGATCTAATTTATCCCTTTGATGTAAGGACAACAGAATAATAAACTTATTTCCATGAAAGTGACAGAAATATGATGGGACAGATGAACTTTGTAAATGTGTCAAGAATATCATTCCTATGGCCAGTAATACTGAGTTGCCTAAATGAGTCGTAAACCGCTCATGGTAAGATCACCTGCTAAGAAAATCTGTAGTTATTTTATGCCATGTGATTGAATGAATAAATCATACAGCATAAAAATATGCGATGAAAAAGTTAAAGAAAATGAATAAACGTGTGTGTATGGGGGGGAGGGGTTCTATTTATCAGTAAGGGTATTGTGCTTGTTTGTTAGAACTACTTATTCTCTAATTTCTAGTCAGGTGTTCTACAGAGCTCATGAATCCATGAAAATCCTTAAGTTTCTCCAGTCAAACAGTAATTCACATACTTTTAAAGGAATCTAAAGCAAATTGACGGGCTCCCTCCAGACCAACGCCCTGGGAAGCAGTGACACACTAGGGATGGCCATGAATGCCAGGGAACCCGTCAAGTTTAAGCCCCTAAGTTACAGGCAATGCTCCAGGGATGTATGGGGGGAGTCAGAAAACCCCATTTAATCCACTTACTAGCTCAGACAAGACTTATTTATCTGATACAGCATAATGCCGCTGTGTCTAAAATATCATGGGATTACCTTAAGTGTAATC
The DNA here is from genome assembly GCA_025775065.1 of Hiodon alosoides. Taxonomy (NCBI): domain Eukaryota; kingdom Metazoa; phylum Chordata; class Actinopteri; order Hiodontiformes; family Hiodontidae; genus Hiodon; species Hiodon alosoides. The sequence continues at coordinate 24,204 of JAOYSI010036048.1, forward strand.
TTTACTCAACAGCTTTGGGTAATGAATCTGTTTACTGTGTGTGTGTGTTTTGACTGCAGATGTTTTATGATTTTAACACCAAACGGGGTACAAATGACAATCAGTTTGCGCATTAACAACTGGGTCATGGTTCCAGCGAACACGGAAGTCATCAAGGCTGCAGTGAGTGCGGTGAGGATGCCATTCCTCAGCCTTCACAGTCTGAAGCAGATGCTCTTTAACAAATAATTAGGCTGCATTTATCGAATTAACTCCACCCTCCTCCATTGCTATGGGCAGGAACAAATAAAGGGGTAACGACAAGACTCCTGCTGGAGCCTGCCCTGTCATTTTCACTTTCTCTCAGCACACCTGGAAGTCCTACTTTTACCGATCTGAGCTTAGCTCACAGAAGGCTCACTGCGGTCTGAAGCAGTTAAGCACACATTTGATTATCATCACGGTGGTTTTACTCTAGAATTTCTTGTTGGGTTCGAGTAACAAAATGGTATCGTGGCAGCCTCAGTCTTCAACACGTGAACACCATTGCGCTGGTGTGTTACACATTCTCTGGTTGCTTGATAGATTACTCAGAACCCTCTGAGTAACAGCCATACAAATCATGTATGGCTCCTATCTTTTTCTGTGTAAATAATAGGATTTGAATAATTTCACAAGCTATAAAAAAGTAATCCATGTAGCACAGCACAGAATACATTTTAAATTCACACATATACCTATACATTAAAAAAGGTCAATACTGGTTCAGAGAAGGCTGTTATGCAGTTTGAATTTTTTTTTTTTTTTTTTCAAACTTCACAAGGATTATGAATCTCCTGTGTGCAGCCAACCTCTTTTAATGAACCCATCTGGACAGATCCAGAGGTCAGTACACCATAATCATTGTGTTAATGAACAGTGTACCTGTAAAAATTAAACATGTCACCGACTGTGCTTCTGCATTCATAGCAGCCTGTTGCAGCCAGGAATATAAGGTTAAATAAATATCTGTTTGAGGCCCCCCACATGTATAAGTAATGACTATAACAGGTGATGTAGTGGTGGATTATGATGTGAGTACACTCAAATTTGACATGGCCTGCTTCAATCCATGTATGATTTGTGTGTGATAAGTAGGCATACTCTATATCCGCTTAAATGTGGGTATTGGGCTTTTACATGCACATCGTCTCCAATACCCTACTGGCCAAAATGATTTAGTTTTTAGCACTGCAATCCTATGTGACCGTAAACCCAGAGACCCTTATTGTGAGTGAATTATTTTTTCTATACTTCCAGCCCGAGAGGAATGGCAGAAGTGTGGGGTGTCTTCTTGGGGAGAGAAATTAATGAAGCATGGAGAGATAAGGCAAATGGGTAAAACATGAATAAGGTCACCTCTATTCTTGGGAATATCTCGGAACAAAGATTATGCTGACTTGTTTGCATCGCCCCTTATTAGCCCTTACTTGTAATAAGGACGGGTGGTGCAACGGACCAAAATTGGCTAAAAAGTTTCTTACTACAAAGAGCAAGCTCCAGTGTTTCAACAGTTGGTAACAGCAAGTTTTTTATCATTACAGAGCGTAACAGCAGGTTACTTCATTTTGAATTGTGGAAAAGTCATCACAGGAAAAAGTGTGAATAAAATCTGTGTTAGTAAAGGGCTGCCTCTTTATTCTGTGAATGGCAGAATACATTTATTAAATTAAAAACGGCTGAATACGTTAAGTAAATTCGGTGACGGTAATTTTACGCCAGAGATAAACTTTGTGGGTTCAGAGGGTAGGGACAGCCACATCCTTTCTCAGAAATATTGAGGAATATGCTTGACAGTTCCCGATGAGCTAAATAAAGGAACACATTTTTACACTTACCCGTTTACATAGCTTGATTCTTATACAAACGACTGAGGTTATATAACCAGCTCGACGGGTAAAATCACTCCCCGCTCTCTAAAGGATGTTTCTGTGGCTGCAAAAATTAAATTACTGCGCATGAATCACCATTTATCTCGGGCAGAACTATATTTCAAAAGGTTTTAATAATTATGATGATTTGAAAGTCTGCAGATAATTTTAAGTATGATTTTTGGAAGTACCAAAAATAAAGTTAAGGAGAAAAAGTGTGATCTGGGGGAATGAAATAAGGGACAGAAAATCTGACATTTTCTTATTTTAAAAGATTTGAGCAGAGGAAGAGAAAGATTGGTTATTCCAGTCCGCAGATTTTCTAATATGTGCAAAATATCAAAATTCAATGTTTCATTAAAATGTTTGTGATAAACCCAAAAATGCATCATATGCAAATTTGTTTTATATTGGCATAGTTCTGTCAAGGCCAGTTTTTGTTTAGGTCTTTGTCTCACAGTAATTTCAAAGTTCTATGACAAGGAACAGAACGTAAATAATAATCTTGTATACGTATAACAAGCCATTCACTTATACTTTTTAAATAAAGTTTTTATGAAGAGGAAAACGCATACAAGTAGTTTTAAGTACTGTATACAAAGATTGTCTCCGTATTTAAAAGAGAAACATACCTTTTAAATCGTTCTTGTCCTACATCTCTTAATATGAAACGTTTGCAGCTGTTTTTCAAAGGACATAAATTGAATGCACTTTTTATTTGACAGGACTCGGTAACACAGTTCTGGACGATAAAGCATTCGCCCCCATGGGACGGTATAACCCAAAAACCTCCAACTAAGGAATGTATAGTCAGACAAAACATTTATAGATAAGAGTTACAGTCTGGAGAATTGTCGACTTTAGCTAGGGTGTTGGTTTTCTTCTAAATCATAATATTTTTAAAAGCTTCCTATTTTAAGCATGTGTTTGGAATCAGTTTAAAACATGTTGGTGATGAGCATTTTTGGTCTAGTTAAGATTATTTTTTATATATTCAAGACTGAGATTAAATTGCATTTCTCTTCACATCATAAAAAAAATTCACAACATTCTTAACTTCACAAGGTGTCCCTATAAACCATGGATAAAATGTATGGTAGTCTGGTGGTTTCCTGTTTGTATTGCATCTACTATGAAGTAGGGGCTGGTGAGATTCCAATTCCATCTGCCTTGACAATCCAAATCCAAATGCACCTGGTACTCCTGTTAGTTTAGAACCAAATCAGGTAAAGCATCATTGACTGTTGGGTTCAACTTGGCAGTCCATACCCATAAAAGGTGTTTCTGCCAGCGTCTATATCAGAGATACAAGGAAGTAGTTATTGTGCGTGTATGTGCTCATTGCATCCCATTCTGAATATATCTGGCCTTACAATTGAGCCTCTGAACTTACAAAGCAACTGCATGGGCATATGTTTGCCTTACTGATTTGCTTGGACATTTACAAGGGCGATAAAGAGAATTCCCTCTAGGAGAGGGAGAATGTAGTTCACACAAATTTGATTAAAACCTGATTTAAACATGATTGCGTAAGATATATGTGTGATTGAGTGTTTAGTTGTTGGCTAAATGTATTGTCTTTTAGAAGTTGTAGGTGTCATGGGACACAAGACATGCCTCCCCAGGGAGAATTTGTTAGGAAAGTGTAAAGTCTTACATAACAGGAAATAGCCTTTATGCTTCAGGTTTCTTTTGTGGGGGCTGGAGGTATTCTTATGTAATTCATCACTAAAATACTAAAACTTCAGTGGAAATAAAGGTTTGCCTTAAGGGTAAGCAGTATCTCTTCAATTGAGGTGTATCGTCACTGAACAGCTTCCTCTTTTAGTCATTCATATCCTGTCAAATTAGTTATTTTTCCAAATTTATACCCGGTAATCTTTGTATCATTTAACTTTCTAAATATACTACACGCTCTCGCAAGATGCCCGTAAATTGTGTAAAATTCATTTACATTTACTCTAAAGAATACACAATAAGAAATGCATTTGGTGCTAGAAAAATTAAATATGACTCTTACCGAGGGTGACGGGATTGCGACACTGCGTGTACCCCAGTCATTACAACAGACTTCCTGCAATCCTTTTAGCTCTCTATACACGCCTTTACGCATCTAATGTGGCTTCTAACATAAGTGTGACAAATATTACCACGAGGTACATCAAGCCACTGTTACATCTGAATTTATTAAAAGACCGTTACAAAGCCGTTATGACTGCTGCGATATGAGGGGGGGCTCGTGCCATTATTCACACCTGTGCTTTTTTTGTGATGCAGTCGACCTGGATTGGTTAGATATTTATTGACTAAAACAGCTGTATGGGGTTCGTCGAGCAGTTTGTCAAACTAACTCTGAAATCTTTATCAGAGGCTAGTTTTCTACACTTCATTTTGCTTGATTGAAAAACCTTTTTTTTTCCATTCCCAACCTGAGACTCTTGGACAGAATCACTGCAGATTATGTGGTAAATTATTGGCGTTTAATTGGTGGTGAATGTAGCTGGCTAGGCATTGCTAAAATATGTGGCAGAAGAACTGAAGTCCCATAGTTAAGGTTGGCTAAGAAAGTAGGGGGACAAAATACATTTTAATGTCATGGATCATATACAATATGGACTCTTAGGTCTTGCGTTTTTTCGAATAAACTCATAAAACATAATCACTGAGATGGCTAATTCATTTATCTTTGTACGGTATTTAGTATTGTAGCGTTTTCTCGGAGTGCTACTACTCTGCTGGGTTCAAGCATGGAGTCAGACACCGATTAACAGAAAGACGTGATCTTTATTTTGCACATGCGCTTACGTCTACCTTGAAAAAGCCGGAGCTGGCAGTGCAAAAAATTGACTACACAGAGAGCCCTCACTCGCACAAGCAAACAAGCCCACGGTGAGGGAACTTTAACCATAACCACAAAGACATGACTACACAGTTAACCAAACCAGGTAACTAGCCACATCATTCTTACAAGAATTACAAAACACATTATTAACACTATTTACAGTTCGGGAGCTAGGCTTCCCAGCAGCCCCTTTCTCAGGGCCGACCGTCCCGGCGGCCTCAAACAGTTCCGTATGGCTGCAAGCTTAGTCCACCAACCAAGGCGGGGGCCGTCGCCGGCAGCCAGGGTGGCTTGTTCCCCTGGTTTCCCTGGCTCCGCCTCCGGGTCTCTCCTCGTAGGCGGAAGAAGGGGCCAGCGAGCTTGGCAGGGGGCCAGGAGGTCCTGATGCAGCACCACTTCTCGGCGGTGCTGATCGTGTTGCCGCTTTTGCTGGGCCCCCACGTTGGTGAGTTGGGTGCGGGCGAAGGCGTGTGCCCGACACACGTTGCAGGTCCTGCAGAGATGCACTGCGTCCCGGTGGCACTGGCCCCAGTAGAAGCTCTCACGGAGCCGCCGCAGGGTCTTGGCTATCCCAGAGTGACCCGTGCCTGGCCGGCCATGCACCGCCAGCAGCACGC